>PVJD01005532.1:0-114048 GCA_004026545.1 Mormoops blainvillei | reverse complement strand
CTCCAAGCTTCCAGCTGGTGAGCAGTGTCTTTTCTTTCCTGGGTTCAAGAGTGGTCCTTGGAAAATGAGACAGCGGGTCCCCTGCCTCAGTTTGTGATGCTCTTAGCACAGCTCATGGCAAAGTCTGAGCTCTCAGTAAGAGCCAGTCTTCCTTATTTTATTAAGAAAAATGAGGGAACAACCCAAATGCCCATCAACTGATCAACAGACCAACAAAATGTGTTTCATCCATAAAATGGAATGTTGTTCTGCCATAAAAACCAATGGACTATTAATACATAATACAAGGTATCTAAACCTTGAAAATGTGCTAAGTGAAAGAAGCCAGACACAAAAGACCATATACTGCATGATTCTATTTATATGAAATGTCCAGGATAGGCAAATCCAGAGAGTCAGAGAGCACATTGGTAGTTTCCGGGGGCTAGAAGAGAAGGGTTATGGAATGGCTGCTAATGGATACTGAGTTTCTATTTGGGATGATGAAAAAGTTCTGGAACTGGATAGTGATAACAGTTTCACAACAATGTAAATGTAATTAAGGACAGCAAATTGTACTCTTCATTTTTTAAATTATTTTTTAGAGAGAGGGGAAGAGAGGGAAAAAGAGAGGGAGGGAAACATTGATCTGGAGGTGACTGGGGACGGAACCTGCAACCCAGTCATGTGCCCTGACCGGGAATCCAACCTGCAACTTTTCGCTTTGTTGACTGAGGCCTAACCAACTTAGCCACAGCAGCCAGGGCCTGAATTGTACACTTTAAAATGACTAAGATGGCAAATTTTATGTTATAGGAATTTTACCACCACCACCACCACGACAACAACAAAAAGAGTGGTGCCTGGCACAGAAAGAGTGCCACACAGGTATTAGCTATTACTGGGATACGTCCTAGGTACTCAATAAATGTTCACTGCCCTGAAAGGAACATCTGCTATGAGCAAGGAACTTAGCTTTTCCATCCATTTAATTCTCACAAAACCTTTGGAAGAATAAATTATATTCATTTTATACAGCAAATGAGAAAACAGACTCAGGGAGGTAGGTGTCAGACTTGGAAGGGAGGCAGAATAAGCTGACAAGCAATGCCAAAATCCATGCTAAAATTTAGTGTTACCTAATAATGATGTGTATTAAATATTGGTTTCCACAGAGTAAACACTACAAAAATAAGGGCCTTGGAGTCCAGGGCAATTGGGACAGTTCCAGGTCAGAGCAGATGGGGATTGGATGCTCCTGGACCCTTAGGAACCAGATTCTGCAACGTGGCACCCTCTAGAGGCCGCCGGGACCCGCCAGCGTACTGGCGCGGGAGCAATTGGCGCTAAGCTCACACAGCAGGTCGGAAGTTCCACGATGGCGCTGTCCGCAGCGGACAAGGAGTTACTGTGCGCGTTTTGGAGAAAGCTGGGTAACAACGTGGGCATCTACGCGACAGAGGCCCTGGAGAGGTGTGGACAGGCCCTAGCGCCCTCTAGGCTCACCTGCCTTCCTGACCGCCGAGGGAACGGGTCCCCCACCCCTTATGATGCCCTCCTCCTCAAGCCTCCACCCCAGGGTAGTTCCTCACTCGCTATTCTTCCCGAAGGACCTTCCTGGCCTTCCCCTCCACCAAGACCTATTTCCTTCACCTGGACCTGAGCCCCGGCTCTGCCCAGGTCAAAGCCCACGGCCAGAAGGTGGCTGACTCGCTGACCCTGGCGGTGGACCACCTGGACGACCTGCCCGGCGCGCTCTCGGCTCTGAGCGACCTGCACGCGCACAAGCTACAGGTAGACCCCGTCAACTTCAAGGTGAGGGTTGCACCCTCTCAACGGGGGTGGGGGGAGCTCCTACAAGGGACAAGTGTGGGGGGTCAGATGGATCTCGGTGGGAACCACTCTGTCCCTCTGCAGCTCCTGGGCCACTGCCTGCTGGTGACCCTCGCCCGGTACTACCCCGGAGACTTCAGCCCCGCCTTGCACGCCTCGCTGAACAAATTTCTGAGCCACGTGATTTTGGCCCTGACCTCCAGCTATCACTAAACTAGGAGTGGATGATCATGGGACCCCCCCAGCCTTCCCTTCCAGCGACGTTCCAGTGTCTGAGTAAAGCCCGGGGAAGAAAGCCTCAGGCGCGTGCGTGCATGCGTTCCTTGGGGGATGCGCTCAAGGGTCCTGATGGAACTGGGGAGAGGTGCTGCTCTTCCATTAAGGGAAGGGTGGGGGTCTAGTGGGGTCTGAGCTGCACATCCCGCCATTGTCTGATGTGGGCGCGCCCCTGGCCCACTTTCGCTAGACGCCCTGGGTGGCCGAAGGGAGATTCAAGTCACCCTACGAGGCCTTGGCTGCCAGACGCGTTTGGTACAGCGGGTCCCAAGTGCATATCTTAAACCCCAGCCCTCCACGCCCTTGGTTGCAGTCACTTGGAGAAGCAGACTCGAGGCTTCAGACCCTCGGGAGTTGGGGAGCATGTGGGGGGTCATAGGCTTGCCCTTGCTAACGAGGTTTGGCCCCTCCCCAGAGCTGCTCGCTTCGGGTGACTCCACACATCTAAGATATTCGGGACCCGGTCCCTCACCCACCTAGAACTGAGGGCAGGGTGCCCGACCTGCGGGGTTCACCCCTTAAGAAAATTAGGGAACAGTGCCCCCTGTCGGTGTGGACAGGACTTACTCAGAGACCAACCTGAACAACAGTACACAGTGGCTCCAGAAGAATACTGGGGACTTCGGGGACCCAGCAGGCTTGGAGTGAAACCCTCACTTACCAGACTCTGGACCTGGTGGAAGGAGGTGCATCCTGCCCCAGCACCTCGTCATGTAGCAAAGTGGACCAGGGAGCCGGTCCAGAGTCCTACCTACAGCCACATTTCTAAGGAGATCGAAGTCAGAACAGGTTTCTTTCAAAAAAAATTTCCTCATAAGATCAATCATGATCATTGTAGAAACTTCAGGAAATGCAGTAACTACTTCACTAACTGTACTTTCTTATATATCCCAGTGGGTCCAGCACATCCATTATTCCTTCAATTCCCACTTGACACATAGGGAAACTATGTGCGAACAAATGAAGGTCATGGCAGTTTAGATACAAGAATACAAAGTGTGACACACACATACAGACAAACCACACACTAACACAGATACAAATACACACCCACTGGCAGAAATAGCCTCACCCAGAAATGTAATGAGGTAACATTTAATGTACAGCCTTCCAGGTAGTTCTAGGAACATCTAGAGATATTTTCCTTAAGAAATGGTATCCTCAAAGTGACACTGGAAAAAGTGGGCACATCAGACTACCTAAAGAGAAAAGTACTTGGTATGGGGAGAAAAAAAACATGAGTTAAGTTAAAAAAGAAATTGGAAAAAAATATCTGCCACAAACAGCAGGCAAAGGGTCTATCGCTAGACCTCCAAATTCTTTCTTCTCACCCTTCTCCACTTTTTTCTTTTTGAAGTCAATCAACCTAATAGAAAAATATGCCAAAGGAATAACAAGCAATTCACAGTGTACGAATGGCCAAGACATTTCGTATGATACACAAAGCCATGCAAATTAAAATGCTCATTAATGAGATACCTGTCATGAAAAAATATTTTAAAAACAAGATCCAATAATACTCTTCCGGTGGAAGTGTAACTTAATTACAACTTTTTAATAATACATAAGTGTAATTCAGTTGTATACAGTTGTGGGCCAGCAAATGTTTAGCAACTGGCACTGTGGAAAAAAGGGGAAGGGGACTGGTTTATAGCATTTGTCAATTTCCATGGTTTAAATATTGCCATCATGGCTAATTTGAAGCTATCTGTAGGCTATCAGTGAATGGGAAATTAGGAAGAGATGCATAGTAGCTGCTATTGTGTTGTATTTCTATTGTCCAGATACAAGAGACATGATCTCAGATAACAGGAAAATGTAATAACGTAATTAGGAAGTAATGAGTTTTCAGTATTTATTAGCTTTGTTTTTAACATGACCTATTTATTTGTAAATTAACAATTTAATTTTTAATAGTGGTTGTGTTTTAACAATCAGCTCTCAGAATTCGTGAAAATTTAACACAAGATAATCTAAGCAGGCTTTAGCACAACACTGGCCTTATCCTTTAAATTAAAAAAGTACAAATTCAGTTCTTCAGTCCTGCTTCCGGGAATGTATCCTACAGAAAAGAGTGGCATACATGTGTGAAGATGATGTGCTTTGCAGAACTGTTTATTAGACCAGAGAAATAATAGGAGAAAAGTTCAATAAATTATGGTTGAGTCACATAAGAGACCACTAATTAGCCATGACAGAGAATGGGGTCAGCCTTTTGGCACAGACTTGAGAAATGCCAAGACATTCATATAACAGTGCACTGCAGGTCAGTGTGTAGTGTATAAATCCATTTTTATATTGATATAATCATTATAAGAAAACTTGAAAACAATACACACTAAATGTCGGCAGCAGTTTTCCCCAGGCATGGGACGAAAAGGACAGAGAAAGCAATTGTCAACGACCTTTATATAACCCCAGGGAAGGGAAGGGGTTGGGGGTAAGAGTGATTTCTCATTTGTGTGTGTGTTTCTCATTTCTACAAATAATTTGCAGAAAGCTTTGCCCTGAATATTTGTAGCTAAATTTCTATACACAAACATAATTATTTCCTTGGGGAATTTTTATAGAAGTGGAATTTCTGGGGTAATGGTATGTCTGCTGCTATGGCTTTTTGATATTACCAAAATTGCCTTCCTTACAGGTTCATCATCAGGGGACAAGTGCCTGCCCCACCTCCACTGCTCTCCATCATCGCTAGCTCCCATTTATTTGATTACTCATAAAGGTAAATATTGTCGGCTCCAGCTCCTTGCGACTTGCCCATTTGTGTCCTTTGCCCATTTCCCACTGTGCTGTCAGGTTAACCTGCAGAAGCCCTTCTTTTTTAGACCTACAGAAAACCATCAGTCCATCTTACACACTGAAATTTCTTGCTCATTTTTTGTCTTTATTTTTTGGGGTGTCGGGGGACCCTTCCACCAGATATACCCAGATCTTTCTTCAGGCGTCTGGTCCCTGTCACTGCTCCAAGGTTTTGCCTGATCTGAGCTGCCATTTCCAACCTGGGAAAAGAGGCTACAGTTTCATTTATGAATAACTAAAAATGCTGGATGAAATGGTTCAAATCTTCTTAAAAACATCAAAGGGCAAATGAGATACACAAGGTCTGTCTGGAAAAAGTCCTGCCATTGTTAATATAATGAGAACAATTTGCACCACATTGATGTAACCTGGCAGCCAAGGAGAGTTTCAGACTGGAATGTGCATGTGTGAACAGTGATGACTTCACTGTACTAGTCAGCGGGGGGCAGTAGATGCCACTGAGTGAGCATGTGTACTATGTGGTTGCTGCTTTCAAAATGACTGAGCAAACTGAGCAATGAATGTGCATCAGATTTTGCACTAAGTTTGAACACTCCTCCGCAGAAACTATTTGGATGATTCAAAAGGCCACAGCTATGGGCAACTGGTGATTGGCAGCTCCATCACAACAACGTGCCCAACTCATGCGTCACATCTCACGCAGAGTTTTTTGGCAACACATCAAATCAACTGGTGACTCAGCCCCACTACAGCCCAGATTTGGCGCCCTGCAACTTCTGGCTCTTCCCAAAACTAAAATTGTCTCGGAAGGGGAAGAGATTATCAGACCATGAATGAGATTCAAAAAAATACAACAGGGTAGCTGATGGCAACTGGGAGAACTGCTTGAGGTCCCAAGGTGCCTACTTTGAAGGGGACTGAGGTGTCATGTCCTATGTACAATATTTCTTATATCTTCTTCAATAAATGTCTCTATTTTTCATATTACATGGGCGGATACCTTCTGGACAGAACTCATAAGGAATTTTGAGGCCAAAAACCAAGTAAAGGGAGAACCCAGAGAGATGATCACAGCACTGAAACTGCTTGGGCTGGGATTTTTTTCCCTCATGGGCTCAGGGGTTAAAAGGGCCAACAGAAGGCGATATGCCTACTAGATGACTCTTTTTTTTTTTTTAAGATTTTATGTATTCTTAGAGAGATGGGAAGGGAAGGAGAAAGAGGGAGAAAAACATCCATGTGAGAAAGATTGATTGGCTGTCTCTCGCACATGCCCTAACCAGGGACTGAGCCCGCAACCCGGGCATGTTCCCCGACTGGGAATCAAACAAGTGACCTTTCTCTTTGTGCTTCATCACTCAAACAACTGAGCCAAATTGGTCAGGGCCCTGATAGGTGATTCTTGCCCATAAAGCTGGGGCCCCAAAAACCAGTGGGTGAATTCCCTGTTTTCCCCAAGCATGGAGTCTGGAAAAAATAAATAAATAAAACCACCTTGGTATTCAGCAGAAAAGGGAAAATAACTGATAACTTGAAATCACATGCTGACACTTTGTGGCTTTGCAGCCCAAGTTCATATCAGCCGAGTGATCCCCCCCAGAAAAATTTCCTCAGGCACCTGGCAGAGACAAATAAATCCTTCCTCTATAAAGGCACTTTGTTATAGGCCACAAAGGGCAACAACTGGCAAATTCACCGAGCACGTGGAAATAAAGGCACCATGAATGAAGGCCAACAGACACACGAATCAGCAGAACAGACTCACAAATGTGTCAGGCACTGAAGGTGTCAGGTTCAGTTACATGTATGCTCACTATGTTTACAAAATTAAGAAACGAGATTTTAAGTACCTGCAGGGAGCCATGAAATATAAAAAGTGACATAATGTGTGAAAAAGAACTTTTAGAAATGAAGAATGTAGTCATCGAAAATTAAAATTCAATGCATAGGTTTAAGAAATAAAACATAGGTCAGAACAAATTATCCAGACTGCAGCCCCTGTACGTCTTCTGATTTTGTGCCCCTGGTACCTCACTTACCTCACTCGATCCTGATTCTACTAAAGAATGTACTTCAGATGGAAAGAAAGTGATCCCAGGGAGAAGACAGATGTAAAAGGGAAGGAATAACAAAGTGGTAAATACATTAACTATGTGTATAAAATGATATTGTCTGTGGAGTTTAAAAGAAAAAGCCTCTCCCTTGCTGGCTTTGAACATGCAAGCTCCCATGTTGTGGGCCGCCCTATGGAGGCCTCTTGCTGACAGCAGGAAGGTAGCTGAATGCTGCCAACCACCACGTGAGCCAGGCCTTCTCCAGTGCAGCTCAGAGGAGCCCCAGATTGCCGCCTGTGAGAACCCTGCTGAGACTTGACTCCTCATCTTCAGAAACTGTGAGACAGTGTGTCATTTTAAGTAGTTCAGTTTATAGTAAGTGATTTTCACATGACAGGACAGCAATGACCTCTGGACAGAGAAGCTGTGATAGGGGAGGATGGGGGATTCCCAAGAGCTAACAACGTTCTATTAGGTGGCCCAAAAGTTCGCTCGGTTTTAAAGTAAAACTAAGAGATACTTTTTAAAATTTTCACCAGTAACTTTATTGAACAATGTATTCACTGTTCTGTTCCACTACCTTCTGCCATCTTTCAGGCAACTTTATAATTTCATCTTCCCAAAACTTTTTATCTTTTTGAGCAAAGGACTGTTTCAGGTACCTTTTGCAGTCTTCCAGGGAATTGAAGTTTTTCCCATTAAGAGAATTTGTAAAGGTCGAATAAATGGAAATCCAAAGTTGCAATGTCTGGTGAATACAGCAGATAACTGAGAACTTCCCAGCTAAGCTATAACAGTTTTTGCCTGGTCATCAAAGAAACATGTGGTCTTTCATTATCCTGATGGATGATTATGCCTTTTCTGTTAACTAAGTCTGGACGCTCTTCGTCAAGTGCTTTCAGTTAGTCTAATTGGGAGTACTTGTTGGAATTGCTTGGTTTTCCAGAAGGAGCTCATAATAGAGGACTCTCTTCCAATCCCACCACATACACACCATCACCTTTGAGGACCAGCCTTTGGTGTGGTTGGTGGTGGTTCATTTCTCTTGTCCCACGATGTCCTCTGTTCCGTGTTATTTTAAAGTATCCACTTTTCATGGGCCATCATGATTTCTTTTAAAAATGTGACTTTTCATTACATTTTAGTAGACAATTGCACGTGGAAATAACTGTCAAGGTTTTTTTGGTTGTTTTCTTTTTTCTTCTTCTTCTTTTTTTTGCTTAACTTATGTGGAACCCAAACATCAAAGCAATCAACGTAACCAAGATAGTGCAAATGCTTTTCAACACTTGAATTGGATATTTTGAGTATGTTGCCTATGTCCCATGTGGTATAATGTTGATTATTCTTAATTAATGTCTCGATTTGAGCACTATCAACTTCAACTGGTCTGCCTGACCGTGGTGCATCATCCAGCAAATCTCTAGCACGAAGATTTGCAAACCACTTTTGACATGTTCGATCTGTCACAGCACCTTCTCCATACACTGCAATCATTTTTTTGGTTTTGGCTCCATTTTTACCTTTCTTGAAATAATAAAGCATAATATGCCAAAAATGTTGCATTCTTTCCATCTTCAATATTAAAATAGCTACACAAAAATTCACCAATTTTGATGTTTTTTAAAAGCTGTATGCCATTATGACAGCTGTCACAATACAATCTAACAAAACTGTGTTGTGAGAGTATTTTGTTTTAAAGATTTTATTTATTTTATTTTTTGACAGAGGGGAAGGGAGAGAGGGAGAGAAATATCAATGTGTGATTGCCTCTCATGCGCCCCCTACTGGGGACCTGGCCCACAACACAAGCATGTGCCCTGACTGGGGAACTGAACCAGTGACCCTTTGGGTCACAGGCTGATACTCAATCCGCTGAGCTATACCAGTCAGGGAAGCAAAATTGTTTTGAATGAAGCCAAAGATAACTGAACACTATTAGCGCCATCTTATAGAAGAAACTGAACTCTTTGGCCAGCCTAATATTTCCTGACTCACGTGGACATACAGGGCTTTCTTTTTATTCTCTACAGTTTTGTGCTCTCTTCTATAGGGAGAGGCTAGGCCGGCTCTGGGGCCAACTGGCCTTAAGTCCCAGGAATGCGGGACCATGGTTGGAGGGATGAAGGATGTCCCAGAGGAGAGACCTGTGGCCTCAGAAAGCCCAGGAAAATATAATACTCTGTAGTATTATACAGTATTATTATATCTGCAATACTGTATTCTACATTTGAAAATCTGACAGTAGAGCTTAAATTTCTCATCAGAAGAAAAACATATTGTGACCTATGTGTGGTGATGGATGTTAACTAGAACAATGTACAAGTGTCCTGTCATTATCCAGCTATACACCTGAAACTAATACCGATATTTGTCAATTATATCTCAAAAATAAAAGGTGGCCCCTGTCGTAGTGGGGAAGAACTCTTACCACTGCTCCTTTCCTGGACTGTGAGGACCATGCAGCATGGGTACTCCTTGCAAAAATCCTTGGGATGGCAGCCCAAGTGCTCAGTGGGGCAGTCAGGCAAGCAGGGTGACACGGGCAAAGGACAAAGGCAGGAGGGGAGCTGGCAGATGCAGGAACCCCAGGGAGGGAAGAGAAGGAGCAAGGGGAGGCTTCTGGATGGATACCCATGAGGACGGTGGGCCGCCTCTGACAGGCACTCTCGAGGGGATGGGTAGTCCTTGCCCACGGGCTGGGCCAGGGACCACGGATCACGGACACCTGGCGGCAGACCTTAGGCAGATCTATGAGCAACCATCAGGTTTTTCACCTGCAACCTTGCGCCCAGGTTAAGCACTTGTGGGGATGTGGGTGACGTAAAGGAAGGGTTGTCTGGGGGCTGGTGTAGGGACTGTGCAGTGGACATACAAGGGATGTGTTGTGCCAGCAACTGAGGACATGACGACTCAACCCTCTTTTCTTAAGGTGCAAACAGAGCAAATGTTATCTTCTGCACGTGCTCTGATGGCTAAAGTTGGGAGTGCTGCTTTTAGGAAGTCACAGAGCATCTCAGTTCACATCCCAGAAGAGACGCCATCCAGGATTTGAAGCTGGTGCCCCAAGTCTCAGGACACTCTCTCCTGCTGCCCAACATCACATACAGCGTCTGCCCCCATTCCAGCTCTCAGTGTCCTTTGGACCAGCAGCATGTGCAACCCACTAATACAGGCTACAGCGTGGATGAACCCCCTCCTATTCCCTCTCCTACTTGAAGAATCATGGCAGGGCACCACCTCCTCCACGAAGTCCCCTCCAGCTCCCAGACTCAGCCAAGTGCACCCAGGTACTGAGCAGCCCTGCTCTCCCAGGAAGGGTACCCACATATTCACATGATGCAGTGAGAGCCCAGGGTCTGCTGGTGAAGCCCAGGGGTCGCTCTCCAAGGCTAGGCTCTGCATGAGCTCCATGCAGGCTGCAGGGCCAGCAGTTTCTCCAGCCCTCCCGCTCCGAGATTATAGCCCTGGGCCTAGCTAGAGATGCCCTGCCCATCCTGGCTGCAGGGCCTCTTCCCCAGGACAACCTGGGGCCTCTATGCAGGAGTAGGAGACCCCATAACCCACACTAGGTGCTGACACCATGCTCTCCTCCACTGGCCAGAGGCAAGGTGTGGGTGGGAAGAGTCCCCAAGAACACAATAACTGGGGTGGACCTAAGGGGCCTAGAATCTACCACAACTATGGGCCCCTGGAGGATCTGTACACGTTGGCTCTGCCTGCTCGTCTTTCCTCAGGGACTGTAATGGCTTCCCTGGCTTCTTTAAACAAATACCTATTTCCCACATTTTAAAAATTTTAAAGAGGGCTCAAGGTGGTGTGGGTCCCTTCTGGGCCCAAGTCTCCTCACTGTTTATGGGTGACCTCCTCTTGGCACCCTCTTTGCCATGCACCTCCCCCCCCCCAGCTTCCGTCTGGGAACTCCCCTCTGCTGGGACCCAAGGGGGGATAGGGATGGGGGGGGGTCATCTTCAGAGCAGCCCATGCCATAGGACTGTACATTGCCCCCATCAGTCTGACCTCTTCTGTGCCCACCCAGAGCACAAGACCACTGTATGTTGCTCTACCGACGCCCAGGAGCTTGACGAGCACTTGGAACCCATGAGACTCAAATGCCTGGAGTGCACCAGGGGCAGGTGGGTGGGTGGGTACCTTCAGCACTAGGGCTGGAAGAGCTGATCAACAAAGTCTGGATCTGGTCCTCCCAGCACAAGGGCTCGGACCACCTGCTCCTGGATCAGCTGGTCAGAGGCCAGGTTTGCAGGAAGCAGATGCAAGGGCCCTCTAAGCACTTCCAGGGCTGCCCTGACCTCATCCCCACCTGCCTTCTGACAGGGGCCCCAGGCCTATTCCTAAATCCAGGGACATCTCTCTGCCTTTTCAAAACCTCCATCCCTCCATGTGCAATACATGAATACACTTAATGCCCCTCAACTGTACTTAACATGCTTAACGTAATAAATTTTACACATATTATAATAAAAAGAAACCTCCACCCACGAAGGAGATGGGTAATACTTCTACGGCCTAGTGTCCTGGCTGTGTATCCTGTATCCATCACCCACGCTGCCCAAGATGGGGTGTCTTCTGTCAGCTCCAGTCCAGTCCCTGCCTGTCACAGGTCAGACTGAGTCAGGAGCCCATGACCCCAGCTCTCATTCCCTTTGCCTCTCCCTTCCCATCCCAGGACCACCCTTAACCCACTCAAGGCTATCCATCAATTTGTGTCCACTTCGCAAATCCAAAGAGGGCAGCATGCCTCTACCCAGCTAGCCTGGTGTCTACACCAAGCCGGGTCTCCAGTGAAGTTGTTTTTGTTCTGGTCCAGCCTAAGTTGCAGGCAGAGCTACTGCTCCCTGGGTAGAACGACACCCTCCTAATACCACTCTCCTTTCCCAGCCAGAGAAAAGCTACGTCCCATGCCAGCAGGGCAGTTCACCCGTCCATACATCCTCTTACAAGGGGACAGACTATGGCAGGGGAACCCAAAGCAGGACCATCAGCCACATTATGGTGCTGGCGGCCACAAGACCCAGGCCCAGTGACCACTGAGCCAACCAGTCTCTGCACAGAGAAGGTGGGGAGGACTGTTTTTACAGGGCCACCAGAAGCTCCTTCCAAATATAAACCCCCAAATCTCCTTGAAGTGAAAAAAGGAAAAGAGCTCCTAGTTATCCCTCCAGAATGGCTCATTCTGGTCTCACAATACGAAGAGCTGAGAAACAGTGGTAACACCACTGGCCCTCCTCAAGGATGAGTCAAATAACCGCCTCATCCCCACCCTCTGAGAACCTTGTTGCTGTCATGTGGATACTGTCCACAGGTCTTTCTTTGCCCTGACTCCAAAAGTGGAAACTGTAGGTAGCTCTCTTGAGCTATAGTGCCAGGTTGAGGCCATGCTAACAGCAGATCAGAGGGGTCTAAATTCCTAAACAAATGTGTGCAGATGGGGTACCTCCCTCCTCCCTAGTGGGGCCAGGCTGCTCAGACACTGAAGAAAGGACAAGTGCAGCCAATCGGCAGACAGTTGGACACACCTGGTTCCAGTCATTAGGGAAAAGGAAGGTGGGGGTTGTTGGATGCTCAAAGTCAAAGGGGAGCCCAACGGTTAAGTTACAATATCTGAAGGTGAGCAAAGCTCACCGAGACAGCACCCACTGTGTCACCACCAACTGTAGAAGGCGGAGGTGCAATGTCTAGAACATACAGGGACAGCAGAGACTCTACAGCAGCAGCCAGGAGGCAGTCTGTCAGATTTATTTATTCCTACTAAATGTAATCCAAGAACACAGGAGCATTTCTGTACATCTCTAGAAACTCACAGCTAGCTCCAAAACAATAGAAATTTTAAACTACAAAAGATGAGTTGTATTCAGCAAATATAAAGGGTAACTTCAAGCTGTGTCGAACATTTATCAGGCTATTTACAGTGCCTGGGCATGGACTCAGATCTCGCCAGCCTCCTTTTCCTCCGATGTCTTCCCATTGGAGCTCTCAAGCCTCCAGTCAGTGGCCCGGCGCTCGCTCCGCCCTCGCTCCCAGGACTCCTCCCTTGATGCCCGCTCTCTGGAGAACCTGGGAAAAGGGAACCAGAGGCTCAGCAGAGGCTGTTACCTCCCTTTGGAATGTCTCCTCATGTGCCAACAACTTGGACTCTCAACACCAAGTCAAGGAAGGTCATGACCCACCTGGAAAAAGCTCCCTGGCAGGCCCAAGGACAGCCAGGCCTGCCACCTCCTGCCCAACCCACAGCCACTAAAAAGTGACATTTGCAAAGATTTCTAATTATAGCTATAATATAAATGAAGCAAAAGAAAACACAACAAAAGTCCACACCTGGGATATTATCCATTATATAAAAACACACTGAAAAAAAGTGCTAACAGTGGCTATGAGTGGTGCTTTTTTCCCTTAGAAAAACCGTAACAGAGGTAAATAGGGTCAGGACATAAATCTCAGGGGCTCTGTGTATCCAAGTGACAGTGAGTGGGAAGCACCGACTGTGGCAGGCCACCAGTGGTGGCTGTCCCCACCTGTAACCACCTCCACAGTGTCTCAACTGTCCCATCCCTGAATACATCTGCTGCTCTGTAGCTAAGGGCTTCCAGTGCCCTGGACCCGATTCATGACTCCTCAGTGCCCCAGCACTCAGTCCCACAGAGTCCCAGCCAGTCTCCTGAGCAACAGGCATGGTCAGCAGGCCCAGGCCCTGATGACAGACCCCACCAGACCCTGGGAACACAAAGAGAAGGGGCTCACTCCTGGTTGCAGCTACTGAAGAAGTCAGAGTAGTTACTTGTATTTCGCACTCCGGTCCCTGGAAGCCCGGCGGTGACCCCAGCTGTGGCTCCGGGAACGACTGCGGTGGCGCCGGTGTCTGTCTCGGGACCAGGACCGGGAAGACTTTCGTCGTTCTCTGGAGGTAGATCTTGACCGCCTTCGACGCCGGTCCCGGGAACGTGACCTGCAGTGGATGGCCAGAGGCTCTGAAGGCTCTGGTGGTCCCACCCCAAAGACCCTCCTCTCTCAACACATTCTGCCTGATGCTTACTGGTATCTTGCCTGATGTTTACTGGTATCTTCCCTTTCTTCCCACCAACTTAGAACTTGGGTTCACAATAGTCCTATCAGTTAATCACTGGTTAGAAAGAATTATGGTCAGACCCTTCCCGCCAATACTTCCCAAGAACATTTTGCCAGGAAACTCCTGGCCCTCAGAAGACCTCAACATTGCCCTCTGATCTCTCCTCCCACTGACAGTAGGTCTTTCTGCACTGAGTCCCAATCAAACCAACAGATGGGGCTTGAGTCTCGCCTTTAGATCCTTGCCCTTCACAAGCCAGCTCTAACCACCAGATAATAATTGTGAAGTTATAAAGAGTAAGTATTAAGAAAAATGCATGTGGAAAAGAACATTTGTCTTGAGAACTCTTAAATGGATCTAGAAACCTACCTCCTGCGATCTCTGGTTCTTGATCCAGACCTAAAATAAGAGAAAAAAATGAACAATTTCTCAAAAACAGCCCCATCTCTCACACTTAAGGGGACATGCCCCAAATCCATGAGGTGAAAGAAGGTAGACTTCCCACAGAAACCTGTTGTCTTCTAGCTACTCACTCATCCTCAGGTCTGCAGCAACAAGTGGCAGTGCTCGCATGAGGCCTACCCCCAACCCTCAGCTCCTAGCTGCTTTTTGGCAAAAGGACAGGACCAGCGCCCTGAGTTCAGCAACTGGCTCTGAAAAGTCTTTCCAGTGGGCAATATCACAGCTATGCGAAGAGTGAACTAACAGACACAAAAGTTAAACAAAAACCTCAAGTTTTAAACGTAGCTTCATTGCTATGTGAGGGTCACATGAGCTCCTTGGGAAATAGTAAACAATCAGTAATCCAAAAAATACACATAGCAACAAGGTCTCATTTTACAGTGTTCTACAGCAGAAACTTACATGATTGCCACCAACATGTGCTGAGGAGGAAGTGACAAAAGACACTCATAAACTATGTGGCTTGAGGTGATCTGATAAAGGCTCTTCGAAAGCAGTTTCTGTAACATCTACTAATATTTATGTATTAAATTCCTTAGTCCCGAAAATTCTAAGGAATTTTATAAAACAAAAAATATACAAAAATGATCTCTAGAGTACTTATTCAAACATAGTTTTTAGGATAGGTAACAAAAGCAATAAACAAGTGGGACTACATCAAAAGCTTCTGTGCAGCAAAGGAAATCATCAACAAAATATAAGAAAATATTTGCAAATCTCGTATCTGACGGGGCTTAAGGTCCAGAATACAGAAAGATTCCTATAATTCAAAAGAAAAAATATCCAATTAAAAAATGGGCAGGTGGGGTCAAGGGTTGGGGGCGGGGGGATGGGGGGAAAATGAACAAAACTGTAAACAACAATAAAAAAAAATTTTTTTAAATGGGCAGAGGATCTGAATAGACATTTTCCCAAAGACATACAAATACCAATGGGTACATAAAAAGGTGCTCGACATCACTAATCACCAGGGAAATGCAAATCAAAACCCCAATAAGACACCATACCTTTTAGGCTGGCAGTCATCAGAAAGACATTTCAAGTGTTGGCAAGAATATGGAGAAAAGGAAACCCTCATACACTGTTGGTGGGATTCTATTGATAGATTAGCAGCCGCTATGGAAACCAATATGGAAGTTCCTCAAACAATTAAAACTAGCACTACCAATGACCCAGCAATTCCACTTCTAGGCAAAGTACTCCCTCTTATCCTTAGTTTAATTTTCTGCAGTTTCAGTTACAATCAAGCTCAGTCTGAAACTATTACATGGAAAATTCGAGAAATAAACAGTAAGTTTTCAATTGCACAGGGTTCTGAGAAGATTATGAAATCCTGCAGCACCCCACTCCATTCTATAAATCATCCATTTGTTCAGCATATCCATGCTGTACACATTACCCACTTGTTAGTCACTTAGTAGCCATCTCAGTTATCAGATCGACTACTGAATTATGGCAGTGCTTGTGTTCAAGTCGCCTTTATTCTACTTACTAATGGCCACAAAGAACAAGAGTAGTGATGCTGGCAATTTGGATGTGCCAAAAAGAAGCCAGAAAGTGTTATGTATACATAGGAAAAAAACAGCAAATACAGAGTTTGGTACTATCTGCAGTTTCAGGCATCCACCAGGAGTGTTGGAATCTATCTCCCACAGAGATGGGGGAACTACTATATTTATCTAAATGAAATGAAATCATTATCTCAAAAAGATACCTGCAACCCCAACCTAAGTATCTACTGACAGATGAATGAAGAAAGAAAATATGATATATATACACGAGGGAATGTTATTCAACCATACAAAAGAAGGAAATCCTGCCAATTGTGACAAGGATGGACCCTGAGGGTATTATGCTAAGTAAAACAAGCCAGAGAGATAAAAACAAATACTGTATGATTTCACTTACTATGTGGAATCTAAAAAACCTCAAACTCAGATTGGGGCAGGGGAGTGAATGAAAAGAGTGAAAGTAAGGGAAAAAAGAATATTCAGTTATTATACATCATTGTAAGGACACATCTACTTGGGACAATCTCAGAGATCAAGTGAGTGTCCTACAGGTGCTAGTAGCACAAAGACAAGACCAAAACCACAGTGGTCATCTCTGTGTAAAATGGGATTTGCATGTTTTGCTCAATACATTTTTTATACTGTTTTGAGTCTCTTTATAATTAGAATCTGTTAAGTAATTAAAATAATGTAAAAAAACACAAAAAACACAACAAATACTTATTTGTTCTTTCTCACATATGCACTGAGGAATTCCTTCAACAAAGCCCAGTTTCTGGGCCTTTCAAGGACAATGAGCAGTGCCCAATATGAATTACTCCTGCCTCAAGTCTCTTCCCTGAACTCTGACCAGACTCAGCGTCTCTACTTGGATGTCTCTTAGGCATCTCAAACCAAGTATGGCCAGAGTCAAATTATACTCCCCACATCCTCCTCACCCCAATATACTGCTCCCAGTATTCCCCACCTCCATCAGTGGCAACCAAAGTCCAGAAACCATGAGGCCAACTCCATTCACCCTTTGCATGCCTCACAACTGATACCAACAAGATACCAAGAAATCCTATCAGCTCTACCCCTAGAACACACCCAGACCCTTCCCACACTCCTGACTCAAACTGCCATCTCTTCCTTCTGTCTCTCCCAGCTGGCTCCTTACTGTTCTCGCTGATTCTACCCCTACCACCTGCACTTATTCACAGTGAGGCAGCAGATCCCACCCTCCCACCTTCCTCCCCTGGTCCCACATCACTCAAGTCAAAGCCAGGGCCTAAATAGCCCCAAGGCTCTGCCTCCAGAGCAAGACATGGCAGTGTGACAACACATGCTCCTGCCTTTCTTGAGTGCTATATCCACAGGAGTTGGGGTGTGAGAGGTTCCTCTCCCTCTTCTACTCTTTAGCTCTTGGCGGGGTTCTATACCTTCCAGACAAGAATTACGTCATCAGAGCTCTTATGCAGCTGGAGAAGGCCCACGCAGGTCTTCCTGGGCCAGCCAAGACCTCACTGGACTGAATATGCTGCGAGTTTGCTTATTTTCTTTTAACAGTCACTTACATACTTAGCAGACTTCAACTGTTATCAACAACACTGCAATGAAAGGAGTAGGGATTTCCTTTCCCTTAGTCACATATGGTATCGTGGACTCACCTCCTGCTGAGCCGCTCCTCCCGCTCCCTCTCTTCTCTCCTCCTCAAGCGATCCTGATTTCTCTTCTCCTGTTTTTCAGCCACAGTTTTCTAAACAAATGAAAAATTGGCAAATGAGAGAAGATCAAGTTACGCAAACTAGAGTGTAAATGTTATTTAACAAAGCATGCCTATATGATCTCAGTATTGGTAACTTAAAAATCTAAGAGAATCTCTTTAAAAACAAGAACATGATCATTTTAAAAACTTCCTATACAATGAAAAGTGGAAAACATTTAAAACTGCTTATCATTATATTTTATATATTCAGTGACAAACCGCACATTCTAAGCAGTGCTTACTTCTAAGTCACAGGAAACTTATCATATTGCTTCAAAAATCAACCCAGAAAGTTAGTTTTTTACCCAAATGAGACTCCGCCAACTTTATGCTAAAGGGAAACATAGGTGTCTGACCAAACACATCTTGCTATTGGCAGCCAAGCTCCTGCTGCCAAAGAGCAGCCTGTTGTCAGGTGCTGAGTGGTACACTGGCTTTAGACCTGGCCTCATAGGGACAAGCAGGCCAGAAGTGAACCATGAACCTCCACAACTGGCTTTCAATACCAAGCTTAACACATGGCTTGATTGTGAACCCAACAGAAAAGAAAATGCAACAGGAAGGAGTAGGTCTTAGGAAACCGCAATGCTGGAACACAATCAACATAGCTTAGCACAAAGCACTATGTCTCATCTGCACACTCCCCATATCCAGCATCTTTCAAAGCCTTTCAATGGCTTGATCTCTCTGACTAGTGAAATGAAGTACTGAAGGGAAGTCGCAGCCAGTGAGACAAGTGGTGACCAGTCTTCCTGTATTCATGAAGGCATGAAGGATGCTCATATATCTCAGTGTGGACTGGAGCCTGGTCATGTCCACAGGAAGAGAGGGCATAGAAAAGATTGGCAGAGAAGCTAGCTCTCTTCCCCAAAGGGCTTTCCAGGTATGAGAACCTTCCTATCCGGCACCTCCAGCTCTATAGCTGGGACTCCAATCACCTTGCACAGGAGCAGGCACACACAATGGATCAGTTAAGGTTCATGATAGAAGTCTCAGCACTTCTGCTTCCACGCATACTCTTTCTAAGTGGATCTGACTGTGAACAGGTCTGTGATCTGGCATCATTTCCTTTCCAAACCCTTCCTATTCCTTAAAAAACTATCTCTGCACCCCCCTTGACAAAGAAAGCCTTACTCCATTTTTTTTTAAGATTTTATTTTTTAAAAACATTTTACTTATTTATTTTTAGAGAGGGGAGGGAGGAAGAGAGGGAGAGAAACATCAATGGGTGGTTGCCTCTCGAGTATCCCCTACTGGGGACCTGACCCGCAACCCAAGCATGTGCCCTAGAGTGGGAACTGACACTCTGTTGAACCGGTCACCCTGTGGCTTGCAGGCCAGCACTCAATCTACTGAGCCACACCAGCCAGGGCAAGATTTATTCTGAATTAGAGAGAGGGGGAAGGAGGGAGTAAGAGAGGAAGAGAAACATGGGTGTGTGAAAGGAGACCTGGCCAGCAATTTAGGCATGTGCTCTGACTGGGAATAGAACCAGTGATCCCTCGGTTCACAGGCTGATGCTCAATCCACTGAGCCACACCAGCCAGGGCAGCCTCACTCTTCTTATACCCCTGCATTTACTTCAGTTGGTGGCCGTGAGGTGTGAACACCTCTGGGGCTATTCTAAGTGAAGCTGTCTCTGATTACGGCACAGAACTCCCACCTCCTTATATTGTTTAGAGGTGCCCTTCCACATATATTTTCTTTCTCTCCTTCTAGTAATTTTTATTTATTGATTTTAGAGAAAGAGGAAGGGAGAGAAAAACATCAATTTGTTGTTCCACTTAATGATGCATTTACTAGTTGATCCTTGTACCAATTAGTGCCCTGACTAGTTGATATAAGGATCAAACATGCCACCTTGGCATATCTGGATAATGCTCTAACCAACTGAGCTACTTGGCCAGGGCCAAAGTACATTTTCTGTTTTTAGTTTAATAGCTATTTATCAGGTCTATAATATATTTGTGTTATTTTGGTCAACTATATACTACTCATAACTGTAAAAAGACCTGCTTTCTAGATCAGGTTAGTAATGAATTCTTAAGGTTTCAGAGGAAAATATTTTAATATACACACATTTCTGATGGAGAGATATATGTTTAAGAATTAAAAGGCTTGCCCTGACTGATGTGGCTCCGTGGGTTGGGTGTAGTGCTGCAAACTAAAAGGTTGCCAGTTAGATTCCTGGACAGAGCACATACCTGGATTGCTGGCCAGGTCCCTAGCTGGGGGTATGCAAGAGGCATCCAAGCGATGTTTCTCTCATACTTTGATGTTTCTATCCCTCTCTTTCTCCTCCCTTCCCCTCTCTCTAAAAATAAATACATAAAATCTTTTTATAAATAAAATTAAATAAATAAAAAGCTTTCTGGACAAAATTATGGGGTGATATGACATGGAATTACAATTTATAGGAGAAATGGGAATATAACATTTACAAATGCTAAGAAGCAAATTTTTTAATGGGAATAATATCGGACACTAAATTGCTATTTATGTTTTATTGGCTACATAAAAGTATTTTTACATCTTTACATCTTATGATGCCCATAAACTTATAAAGAAGAAATTCTGACTTAGAAATAGGTAACAAAGTATATCATTTGTCAACATTTTATTGGGTGCACAGCAGTAAAATGTGTCAAGACCGGTGGCTGAGAATATCCTTACCGCCACCTCAGCTCCTTCATCCAGTACCAAGACCACACATAACCTACTGGGAACCCCTCCTTGAATGCAGAGCCCTGCCGCCCACCGCTACTTCCTGAGAGGCACACAAGGGTCTCAGTCTTGATTATCACAGTGTCCTATCATAGCTGCCATGGGTCTCTCCTTCCACCAGATTTCAAGTGTCTGGAGGGGAGGCTTGCCTATTTCCTAGCATCCCATCTTCAGCACACAGTACACAACAGGAAAAACTCTTTTCAGTTTGGAGAACAACAATTCTAGTATCAAAAACAAGTTCAACGTTCCTTCTGTACCCAGTATGTCAAATGTTTTATAGTCTAATCCAAAAATTATCACCTTCTCATCTTAAGTTGGCTCAAAGCAAGGGGCAGGATGTGTCAGCCCCCATCTAGCCTAACCATTCTCCATGCATCACCTCTGTCCAAGGAGAAACACTAGAGACTGCTGGTTCTTTCCTACCTCCAAACAAAAGTTATTTCAAAGATGTGCAAGAGATGTTTGTATCCTGTACTGGACTATGCCATTACCTTCATAAAAAGGGAGTGAAGACGAAATAAATACCAAGGCCCCTTAGGTTTCTTGTGTGAAATGAAGTGATGAATTGAGCATTTCACTATAAAACTCAAGACATGTTCTTAGGATCAAAACAAAGTTTTCTTAAGGGAAATAAATGTGAGGATCACGAGACTTCTCAGGTTTTTCCAGAAACAATACATTAACGTACCCTCAATTGATCAAGCTTCTCGCGGATCTGAATGAACCCCAAGTGCAATTTGCCCCCAAAGTGGTCTGCAAGACGACGGTCATTGTCATGGAGACCAAGGTAGGCTGAGCAGACTTCACAGACACGCAACTTCTGCTGTTGAAAACTGGATGCAGGCATGGAATTTCTGTATTCTTCCTGGAGAAAGAGAATATAGTGTGATAAAACTGCCACTAAATATTCAACTCCAAAATGGAAATATTTGAAGGGACTATTGAAGTGACTTATAAATAAATAAAAACTGGATCATTTTCAAAGCTTCAGTTATTTTTAACTGATTCAATTTCACCATTTACTTAAATGAACCAACAGCCCTGTCCAGGTGGCTCAGTCGGTTAGTGTTCTGCTAATACACCAAGAACGTGGGTTTGATCTCTGGTCAGGGCATATGTAAGAATCAACCAATAAATACACAAATAAGTGGAACAACAAAATTATGTTTCTCTCTCTCCCTCAAAATCAATTTTAAAAATTAAAAAGAAAAGAAAAGAAAGAAATGAACCAACAGCCAATTCCAAAGCAACAAGGAAAATTCAAAACAGACAAGCAGGACGCTGCCTGTTCTCAGAGGCTAGGAGTGAAGGTAGGTCTCCGCTGGGCACTGTAAGGGAGCTCTCTGAGGACCAGACGGGCAAAAAAACCAGAATGTTCAATAGGGGCCTTCAAAAAAACAAAAACAAAAACAAAACCCCAAACCAAACAAGCAAAAAACTTAAGAACTATCTACAGATTTTGTGTCCCAATGTCAAGGAAACTAAACTATATCCCAGTGCAGCCTCAAAAGATAAAATTTGGCCCTGGCTGGTATGGCTTAGTAGATTGAGCACCAGCCTGCAAACCAAAGGGTCACTTGTTCGATTCCTAGTCAGGGCACATGCCTGGGTTGCGGGCCAGGTCCCCAGTAGGGGGTGTGTGAGAGGCAACCACACATTGATGTTTCTCTCCCTCTCTTTCTCCTTCCCTTACCCTCTCTCTAAAAATAAATAAATAAAATCTTAAAAAGAAGAAAAAGATAAAATTTGGAAGGACAAATACATTAGACACTCTCTTCACAGAAGGAAGAATGCAAAACAAAACAAAACAAAACACATTCCCTCCTGCAGCCACTACAATCTGAGTTCAATAAGTAACTCAGACCCAAAAATACATGAGACACGAAAGAAAATAAACCATGATATGGCAACTGCTGCTTGTGCTCAAGTTAAAATGCACTTTCAAAATCCAGGTTTAAGATATTAATTTCAATAGTCATTTATCCTTACTTAAAGAGAGATCTGAATATAAGTAATCTTCTATTAATTCACATTCAAAACATTTTCTAGGAAATACTAATTAAAATAAGATACCACATCACTCACTAAACCGGCAAAGATACAGAAAAACAAGCACTCTCATACACTGCTGGTAGGAGGAGCCTAAATTGGTACAACTAATGTGGCGTGCACCTCAGTGATCTGTTAAAGTGGGACACGTTATGTGCCATTACTAAAAACTCTCCTTCCAAGCCTATGTCCTAGAACATTCTCACATGCACTACCAGACAAGTACAAGGATACTCACTGCACAACTGTTTATAAAGATGAGAAACCCCTGCCTTGACCAGTGTGGCTGAGTTGGTTGGGCACTGTCCCACAAAGCAAAGGTTGCTGGTTTGATGCCCTGTCATGACACATACCTAGGTTGTGGGTTCAGTTCCCGAATGGGGCATGAATGAGAGGCAATGAATTGATGTTTCTCTCCCTCTCTTTTTCTATCCCTTCCTTTCTGTCTAAAAAATAAGCAGCTAAAAATAAAATTTATTAAAAAAAAAAAAGGATGAGAAATTGCCAATAACCTACAAAACCACCAATGGACAGTCATTATGTTCATAAAATGGAATGCTACAGAAATAAACTAAATGAACAAATCTAAAGGCAGCAACATGGAGATCGCACAAATAATGCGGAGCTAACAACCCAAGTGGGAGAAAGACACGGAGTGTGTGGGCAGAATTTATGTAGGATATTTTTTTAAATCCTCACCCAAGGATATATTTATTGATTTTAGAGCAAGACGACAGGAAAGGAAGGTCGATGGGTTGCCTTTCCATATGCACCCCGACTGGGAGTTGAACCTGCAACCTTTTGGTACATGCGACAATGTTCCAACCGAGTCGCCTGGTCAGGGCTATGTAGGATTTTTAAAATGCACTATACAGCCCCCCTGTTCCCCCCCTCACATGTGTAGTGTTTATGGGTAAACGTGTGAAATAAGGTGTAAAGACAGAATTGAAGATCATGTTACATGTATACCAATGCCTGCCTCTGGAGAGGGAGAGAATTGACTAGAGAGGGGAAACACTGAGAAGCTGAATTTCCATTATAATGTGTTACATCTTTTATTAAAAGGCAAAAATTATAAATATGGTGGCTACACAAATACGTGATATTCTTTCCCTTTCTGTAGTTTTAAAACTTTGAATGCCGTCCTCTAATACCCCTCAAAATAAATTCTACTTATGTTGAGTGAAAAGCCAATTCCAAAACAGTCACATACTGTATGGTCTATTTATATAACATTCTTAAAATGACCAAATGAAGACATAAGGGACAGATTAGTGGTTGCCAGAGGTCAGGAAAGTAGGTGTGACTATAAAGGGCAACAGGAGAGATCTGTGGTAATGAATGTTCTGTATCTTGACTTTATCAATGTCAACATCCTTTCTGTGATATTGTACTAGTCTTACTGCACTGGGGGAAACTGGTAACGGGTACACTGGATCTCTCTGTTCTATTTCTTAACCCTGCTACTAGGAACAGAAATGAACCCACACGTGACACACCACCACACAGACCGCCACTGCCGAAGCCTCCAGCATGCCATCCAGTCTTGCCTGGTGGTTTTATGTAGTGCTGCTTCCTGGGAGCACTCACAGTGATGGGGACAGCAGCAGGGGCAAGAATGCTAGTAGTCCTAAGCACGAACAGCCCATGTGTCCCACATCCTGCACCTGTCTTGGCTGTCTGCAGACACCTATGTGGTGAACGTCACACCTACAATTACTTTAGCCTATGTATAAATCTCTGAGCCATCCAAAGGATTTTGGTATCTGCCTGGTTCTTTGAAGCAGGAAGAGCTGGGCCTCAGGGTGTGGTCAGAGGCCACAGAGCATCTCTCCTGAATCTCTGGCTGCTCTGGTAGGGCGATGAGCAACCCAAGGAGCCTGAATCTGTGCTACATATAAACACAAATTGCTCATTTAAGTTGAGAGGGATTTAGTTCCTATATAGGACTTATATAAAAATGCTGATTTAAATTGGGTGTAAAATGCAGGTATGATGTAAATCAAACCACCATGGCAATGCCATTCAAGGCACCTGATTCACAAATATCACCTGCAACTGTCACATGACCCCAATTTGTCTTTTAGTGTGATCACACCTAAGCATGTATATACAAAAATATCAGTTACATATTGGGAATTCTTTTGTCTCTCTTTTATGTTCAAGAATGGATTACAGGACTTCCAATCAAGATGGAGGTGCAGACATGCTTCACCTCCTCATGTAACCACAGAGAGAATTGCAACTAAATGTCAAAACAAACACCACCCAGAACTGTCAGAAAATCGAACTGTATGGAAGTCTAACAACCACGGATTTAAAGAAGCCACATTCATGCAGACGGGGAGGAGATGGGCAGAAGTAAGAAGACGCGGTGTGGTGCAGAGCTGGCTGCAGCAGAATAGGTAGTCCCACATTCATGTGTGGTGGATAAAAATCAGGATACCTTGGGTGTGAGCGATGCCGGGTCAGACCCCAGAGCCCAGGGTTCCAGCACCAGGAAGATAATTCCCATTAACTTCTGGATATAAAAACCAGTGGGGGTTGGGTCAGCAGCAGAAACTACCAGATTTTCAGGAGACTCAACTTAAAGGGCCTGCACAGTCTTAAAACGTATGCAAATGTACCCACCTGGGATTCAGCACCAGGGCAAGAGCTGGAAGGGCATCAATCGCATACAAGGAATGGGTGAAGTGACTGAAAACAGGACTAGTGCTGGGCAAACCTCCAGAATCCAGTCAGCGGCACTGTCCCGAGCCCTCCTCCCCACACAGAGCCACAAAGCAGTGAAACTGGTTGCCCCACCCTGGCAAGTACCTAAGGCCCTGCCCCACACAATTTATAGGCACCTTTCTACAATAGGCCATGCTACTAAAGCAGGGAGTCAAAGCAGCTCTGCCTAATACACAGAAACAAAAAAAAGGAGGCTTCCAAATTGAGGAGACAAAGAAATAGGGCCCAAATGAAAGAACAGAACAAAACCCCAGAAAAAGAACTAAACAAAACAGAGATAACCAACCTAACAGATACAGAGTTCAAAACACTGGTGATAAGGATGCTCAGAGATCTTTATACTGTTGAGTATGGCTACAAGGGATTGGTAAGAAATATTCAAAGTCATGAAAAGCAGGGACCTACAGCCAAGATTGCTCTACCCTGTAGATATCATTTAGAAGGGAAGGGCAGATAAAGAGCTTCCCAGACAAGAAAAAACTAAAGGAGTTCATCACCACTAAACCATTATTATGTGAAATGTTAAAGGGACTTATTTAAGAAAAAGAAGGCCAAAACTATGAAAAATAAAATGGCAAAAAATATATATCTATCAACAACTGAATCTAAAACACAAACTAGGCAAACAAGAAGAACAGAGACAGAATCACAGATACAGAAAGTGTATCCATGGTTGCCAGATGGGAAGAGGGATGAGGGAATGGGTGAAGAGGTGAGGGGATTAAGAACTACAAATAGGCAGTTACAGAATGCCTACAGGGATGTAAAGTTCAGCACAGGAAATAAGAGTACCAAAGAACTTATACACATGACCTATGGACATGAACAATGGTTGGGGGATTGGCTAAGGGAGTAGGGGTGCTAAGTGGAGGGGAGCAAAGGGGGAAAAAGCAGGACAACTGTAATAGTGTAATCAATAAAATGTAATTTTAAAAAAAGAGAGCGCGCCCTGGCTGTTGCGGCTCAGTGGGACAAGTGCCGGCCTGCAAACCAAAGGCTCACCAGTCTGATTTCCAGGCAGGGCAAATGCCTGGATTACAGGCCAGGTCCCTAGTTGGGGGTGCACGAGAGGACAACCACACATTGATATTTCTCTCCTTCTCTTTCTCCTTCCCTTTCTCTAAAAATAAATAAATAAAATCTTTAAAAAATAAAAGAAAGGCAACAAATTCACAACTATCAATGACTGAATCTAAAAAAACAAACTTAAGCAAACAACCAAAACAGGAACAGAACCACAGATATAGAGATCATCTGGAGGGTTATCAGCTGGGAGGGAGAAGAGGGAGAATGGAAGAAAAGGCGCAGGGAATAAGAAGCAAAATTGGTAGGTACAAAATAGACTGGGGGATGTTAAGAATTGTATAGAAAATCACCCTGGCTGGTGTGGCTCAGTGGATTGACCATTGAGACTACGAACCAAAAGGTCACCAAAAGGTTCGATGCCTGGTCAGGGCATATGACTGGGGGTCACAGGCCAGGTCCCCAGTTGAAGGTATACAAGAGGCAGTCAACGTTTCTCTCCCTCTCTTTCTCCGTCCCTTCCCTCTATCTAAAAATAAGTGAATAAAACCTTTAAAAAATAATAATAATAATAGTATAGAAAACAGAATAGCCAAAGAACTTATATGCATGACCCATGGACATGAACTAAGGGTGGGGGGGTGCAAAATGCTGAAGGGGCATACCAGGCAGAGGGGGGTGAAGAGGGAAAAATTGGGACAACTGTAACAGCATAATCAATAAAATGTATGTATTTCTTTAAAAAACAGATTATGGTCCTGGCTGGTTTGGTTTAGTGGACTGAGTGCTGGCCTGAAAACTGAAAGGCCACCAGTTGGATCCCCAGTCAGGGTATATGCCTGGGTTTTGGGCCAGGTCGCCAGTTGGGGGCATGAGAGAGGCAACCAAATGTTGTTCTCACATATTGAAGTTTCTCTCCCTCTCTTTCTCCCTCTGGTCCCCTCTCGCTAAAAAATAAATTTAAAAAAAAGAAAGGAAAGGAAAAAATAGATTATACTATCTACAGATATCGCTTACAAAGGTGTTGGTCTGCCCATCACATGAGGCATTATCGCAGCAGTACCTTCCAACAAACACTGCTAACCTCGTTCTAGCCTGTGCTGGGGCATCACAGAAAGTAGTCCTGACAGCCCCATCGTGACTAGCCCTACTGCTCTCTTCAACTTGTCACTGCCTCAGCAGGTATTGCTCTAACACCCATCGGCCCTTGGCACTCTCCTATATGTATATCATGCTGAGCCAAGGGTACAGTGATAAAACCAGACCTGCGCCAGTGCACCTACATCACATCTCATCTCTACCTATCCTTCTGCCCCCACCACTTGGATAAACTTCTCAGTCTATGGATCTAAGCTAAGTGGCCTTCAGGATCACCTTACCCTACCTAGAGATGCCCTGCAACTCAAAGTCACTGTCAAACTCAGATCCCATTTATTTTGAGCATCTATCTTCATCTGTTAACATTCCCTTCTGTCTGTGCCCTCATCCCCTCTCCAGTGCCATCTCCATGAGGGGAGGGCCTCTTTCAACTTATTCACAACTAGAAAAATGCCTGGCACTGAGCTGGAGCTTGGCAAGCATTTACTAAAGGAACATACTTTATCTCCCTCTGGGTCTACCATTCTAGAGTCATTTCCAATTCTAGTGGTGAGGATTCAAGAACCGCAGGGTATCCAACAGATAAAATAATCCAAGAAGAAAATGCTTGTCAGTGATAGAAACACTGAGCCCCCTTGACTGTTCCACTACCACACAGCCAGTGTGTCCTAGCCTGGAATCCAGGCCAATACCACTTGGATACTATCCCAACCTGCACAGGCTCTCTCTACCAAAGATGCAGTGTCACTCGAAACACCCAGTAAAACTGGTCTCTGGGACCTCTTGACAGGATGTGCTAACACTACTTCATTGGCTCAATACCCAGGACAGTACTCCACACATGGGAATTATGCTCAGAGCTGACAAGTGGCTCATCTTAGGCAGTGAGGACAAACTCAAGTGTGCACTGCAATCCTGTGAATATATCACCTTATTTTAACTCCTTCCTAATACTCAAAAAACAGAGGTATGGTTTAGTTTCAGCCCAGAGAATTAATTCTGGAGTTACTCCATTTTCCCTTTCTCTAAGACATTTTTCTCACTAACCTCAGCTTCTTTTTTCTTTGCACGGACTTTCTCCACTTCCATAAGAATTTTCTGGGATTCATCCACATTTCCTTCTGCTCCCAGCTGCTCAGCTTTAGCAAGAAGTTTTCCTATTTCTTCATTCAACTCATGTACTTTTTCTGCCTGAGGGAAGAGAAAATCAGGTAAGCAGACATCTAAAAATGAAAAGATTTTTAATAAAATGAAAATGAATGTTTCTCTTGCGGCACTAAAAAGAAAGTCTTTTCCACTGAAAAGAGACAGTCAAAGATCCTCAGTGGATCACATTATGAATTTTGACAATTACAACATCCTTATCACCAACAGTGAGACTCTGGCCATAAACTAAACCTGTGTACTGCACCCCAATAAAAGTAGCAGCACCTCTGTCATTTTTAATATGGTTACAAGGATCAACACGTTGGTCATATTATAGGCCACCTCTTTTTATGTCTCCTACCACAATTTGATCTTTCGGGTAAGGGTAATAAAATGTCTAGGATTCAATACATAAACTTAAACTGTAAGCAAAATGACCAATTATTTGTATTTACTTTCAGAAATAAAATAGCACCTTTGGTGCAGTTAGCAACTGCAATTGCTCTTATAAAACTGAAAGGAAAAAAACAATGAACAGACTCGGTTCCACTGAATAGGAGGAACAGAAAACATAACACAGCTGACAGTCCAATTATATACAGATCTACCTTCATTCTGTGATATGGATGTACCAGTTCAAGTATTTATTCACTTCCCCCTTTTCACGTTTTTATGTGGGATGTTAAAAAAAAAAACAAAACCTAAAAAAAGTGCATGTATCATGAGGGGATGGGCAGAAGCAGTAACTACTGGGGGCTGAAATCTCCCTACAGCCTCCCTCCTTACTGGAAATACCCAAGGTGGCGAGTACTACCCACCCCAAAGATGTACAATCAGTGCTGATGGTGAGCGGTTAGCCTGTCAGCAGCCCAGTTCTAACCAGTGATTTGTACCAATAACTCGAGGTGAAAGCCTCCTAGGTATACCTTCGCAGAAACTTCTGCACTGATCTCTTCCTGTGTCTCTGCCAGTCGCTTCTTGGCAAGCTCAGTTCTCCGATCACACTCAGCAATAAAGGACTCCAAGTGATCCATTGCCTAGCTCAGGAGAAGCAGAGAACAAGAATCAATTATATGTATGATCTCAGAACCCAACTGTTCGAAAGGAAAATACTCCTGAGTTGGTTTCTTAAAGCCTGTAGGTTCAGTGGGAAGATCTTAAACTACACTCCAGCCAACAAATCCATAATCACATTAAATCAAGGGGTTTTGTTAAAACAAACGATCACTCAGAAGTATGGTCTTCTCATCTATTTATTTCCAAAATTTGTAAAAGGACCCCCATCCCTCAATAACATTTCCAAGAAAACACAGGAAAATTACAACACTTGGCCATAATGAATTTAGTGTTCTCTGAGGGACAGAAAAGGTTGACCCAAGACTGTTGTTAGAGCCCTCCTCTGGTGAGCTGTGGGAAATGCAGATGATGTACTCACTGGTCTTTGTGAGCCACGCAAATATTACCCCTCATGTTCTGAGGGTAGAGCTCCCCCTTCCACCTCAAAACAAAACAATAGAACAAATATTACTGAGAGCTGTGAATAAATTTAGTTATTGCCTACTGTCTAAAGTAGCAGAAAAATTGGTATACTACTTACCCAAAGAGATAAAGGAAAAGAAACTCTAGAAATCTAATTACTTATTTTGAAAAGAGTTGGTGGAAAACAATAAAATACTAATTAACAAGATGTCACATATGCTAAGTAGTTACTGTGCCATGCTAGTCAAAGGCCCCAACATAACTTCACATACATTCAAAGAGCAAATCGCTTGTCCAACTTTCAGGCTACAATCCGTAATAAGCAACACCTCCTAAGTTATATCCACAAAGCATCCTGCTAATGTTGGCATCATGTTAAGTATGAAAGCAAGTGAGTATAGCCATGGATGACAGGATCAGAGAGTATGATCTATCACTAAAAAAGAAAAAAAAAAGGCAAAAGAAAATTTGGAGTAAAAATGAAAACAATGCAGATGAAAGTTAGGTCAACAGGCCAAGTGGTGGTAATATACATCCCTCCCCGCAAAGATGGCCAGGAGAGAATAGGTCAGCTGGTAAGAAAGTGAGCCACAGGGATCAGTTGACACTGGAATGGCCAGTAGGTAGCATCTCTGAAGAGGGTTATGGTCTCTTCCAGAAATCTTAAATGTTCTTTTCAAGTAAAAAGTAAATACAATTCTTGGAAGTAGGTCAAGACAGGGAGGAGGCTCTGATGGTGCCAAGTCTCCCCGGACACATCATCATTCACCAAGGCTAACCCTCAGATTTCACATTAAATCAAGGGGCTTTTGATTTTGGAACTCAGGATCTCTTTCCTGTTGTTGGTCATCCAAATATTCTCTATCAGAATATCTCACTATGTTCAATCAGTCAGGAAAGCAAATGATTGGCATGTTTGTCTACACTCACTGTCTTTCCTGGGAAAATGCAGAGTTCAGACTCACCAGGATCAAAGTGCCAGTGAGCTGATATGGTTCATGTACCACCTGTGCTCACCTGAACAAAAACTTCTAAGAAAATGACGTGAGGTGCCCCAGGTTCACTACGGACAGGTAGTGCACTGAGACTTGGTGCAGAGCCCCTCTAATGTCTACACAAATGAGCCATCTCACACCTGATACAGACCCAGGGATCGACCCATCAGGGGTTGAGTGGGGAACAGACATCTGACAACCCTGCCAGCGTCTTCACCAATCAGAGAAGCCACTTGTATCTTAAACAGAATCCAAACTGGCTCGGCAGGGTCAAGAATGAGAACCAGACACTGATAAGCTATAAACTAAATGGTAAACTCCACGAAACTGAGCAAGTTTTTTTTTGAACTTTTAACTGCCAGGTTCTTTAAAAGATGGCTCTCTGTTCTACTGCCCCTCCCACTCTTCAGTGGACTTCTCAATTTCAGAGTGGTTCCTAAACAAAGTGCAGGTCTAAATGATTTTTTAAAAAATGTACTTAAGTCTAAAACTTAAGTCCTAATTACAACCTACCACTTACTAGAAAGTCATCCAACTTCTCCAGCTCAAGGGTGATGAGATGAAACATGAACGACTAAGGGTACTTGAGCACAGCACTTGGGACACCATGGGCACATGGGCCTCGTTGCTGCTGCAGGGGGCTGTCCTTTCACACACACAGGATCGTCTGTGCTGTTCCTGACTCTGCCTGCCCAGCAGCAATGATACTAACTGGCAATCAGTAAGCCTGAGACAAGACCATGTTGTCAGAATGGTCACAGCAAACATGTCCCCCTGTGCAGCGTTGCCTGTTCCACACGTGCCTCAAAATAGCCACGCAGGGGCTTTTAAGATCTCCATGTCCCATGTGAAGAAACAGATACAGTTTCCAAACTACTAAGTGATGTTATCAGGGTGCGACAAGGACCCCTGAGGTTTGGCTCCCTACACCTTAATCCTCACAACTCAGAGGCATTTAGGACCAACACAGTTTCTAGATGAATAAAAACAGGTGAGCCCATGGCTAGTATGGTTCAGTGGATTGAGCGCAGGTCTGTGAACCAAAAGGTCCCCAGTTAGGGGCGTGCGAGAGGCAATCAATCGATGTTTCTCTCCCTTTTTTCCCCTCCCTTCCTCTCTCTAGAAGTGAATAAACTCTAAAAGAAAAAAAAAACACACAGGTGAAATAACTTGTCCAAGGTCACAGAGGGATTCTAGCCCAAGATATCTGACTTATAAACTATAACTATTAAACTGTACATCTGTAAGACAGAAAAACTAAGTATGATCAGAACTAGTCACATCTGGTATGTTAAAGACAGTTTGGAAATTATTTGATATGGTGTGCTATTTAGAAACCTGTAAAATAAAACATCACAGAGCAAAACAATTTTTAAAAATGGGTTAATTGTATTTTCACTAAATTAAAGAGAAATAATTTATTTACATTTTCAACACGTAAACACTGAAGAAATATACTGCTTTTTAACTTTTCCACAGGTTAAGCTAATGAATTAACATTGCTATTTGCCAGTGTTCAAGTTGAGAAACTTGAAAATATATTTACGTAAATTACCTAACAGCAAATAAAACACACCCTTTCTTAGGGACTTCCTGGACAAAATATTCAAGAAATCAAGGCCTGGCATGCTTAGGCTGAGGCTGCATTAGGATGGAAAAAGCTAATGTGACGATTATGAGATCTCCCAGATAAAACACCTGAGTTTTGGGTGGCTCCTGGGTGGAAAAGTGCCACAAGTACTACCCATCAAGCTCAAACCGAGGGTATAGGCAGGGAATACCTCCGCAGAGAAATAACATGACACATACATACCGTTCTGATCCAACAGTTTCGCTTCTAGGAATCTTTCCCACATACATGCATGACATGCCGAAGTGTAATGCAGCACGCACCATGATTATCACAGGGGACTGGTCATATAAGGTACATACCCATCCTCTTTGAAATACCACGTAGCCACAAAAAGGAATAAGGAAATTCTAACTGACAGGAAATAAGTCTCAAAGATATACTGAAAAGTTAAACAAAAAGGAGGGGCAAGTACAGAGTAAGTGTAGAGCAGACTACCATTTGTGTTTTTAAAAAAAGGAATGTAGTCCTGGCTGGTGTGGCTCAGTGGACTGAGCACCGACCTGCAGACCGAAAGGTTGCCAGTTTGATTCCCAGTCAGGGCACATGCCTGGGCTGTGGGCCAGGTCCTCAGTTGGGGCTATGCAAGACGCAACCAAGTGATGTTTCTCTCGTACATCAATGTTCTCTCCCTCTCTTTCCCCCCACAAAAAATAAATATAAATATTTTTTAAAAGAATATAAATATACTTCCCCCTCAGGTATCCACACATAAATTCTAGTTAACTGAAGAAACTTAATAACTGGTCACCCTGGAAGCAGCCAGGTGGTTGAAGAACAGAACAAGAGAGGGCTTTCACAACATACCTTTTGGTAGCTTTGAAATTTTGAACCATGTGAATGTTTTATGTTTCCAATTAATAAGACATGCTGCAACCCTAGTGAAATCATCTAGGCAATAATCCTCAACTGCTGTTTAAAGCATCAGACCAAAAACTAATGGGGACCTTTACAATCAACAGTTCAAGCTGCTTGCAACACCCAAGCTCACTGATCAAAGTACCACCCAAGGTGAAGCAATAGAAGTGCACAGCTCTGCCCCTGAAATATCCTGGCCAAAGAAGAACAGGTAAATCTGATGATCAAGCTTTCAGATCTAATTCCTAGGTTACGGAGAATTTCAAAACTGAGGCAAAACATGTTAAAAAAGATATCCTGAAGATACAATCAGCAAAATCCTAAATATGACTTAAAAATTATCTTTGAATAGATTTAAAAAGACTGACAAAGCAGTCTAATGTGTGGCCCTTATTTTGGATCCTGAGTCAAAAAAATAACTGTAAAACAAAACAAAAACCTTTCTGAGTCAACCTCAGATATCTGAACATTGCCTATGAAATGTTAAGAAATTACTTTTTAAACTACAACTATTTTAAATCAAGTTCTTCTAAATATACTATTTGAAGTATTTACAGATAATATTCTATGTCTAGGAGCCAGTATAAAATCATCCAGTGGCGCCCAGGCTGGTGTGGCTCAGTGGTTTTAGTGCCAGCCTGTGAACCAAAAGGTTGCCAGTTTGATTACCAGTCAGGGCACATGCCTGGGTTGCTGGCCGAGTCCCCAGTTGGGGGCGTGTGAGAGGCAACCTATCTATGTATCTACCGTACATCAATGTTTCTCTCCCTTTCTCCCTCCCTTCTCTAAAAACAATAAAACAAACCTTTTAAAAAATAGTAATAATCTGGTGGGGAAAGACAGGATAAAGATGAAACAAGAGTCTTCATGTCAACAACCACTGAAAACTGAGAGATGAAACCTAGAGATTATATTATTCTGTTCGCTTCTGTATGTTTCAAATTTTTCCTTAATACATTTTTTAAAGCATGCGAAGTAGATCTGTCACAAGCAAGTACAATACCAGATCTTTGTATGCATGGCAATGCTGAAATATTTTTTAAAGGTTTTATTTATTTATTTTTAGGGGTGGGGGAAGGGAGGGAGAGAGAGAGGAAAGAAACATCAATGTGTGGTTGCCTCTCACACACCCCCTACTGAGGACCTGGCCTTCAACCCGGGCATGTGCTCATCTTAGTATCACCTAGATGAAAAGTTTTCATGTTGATCTTACTAGGAATTGAACCAGCGGCCCTTTGGTTTGCAGGCCAGGGCTCAATCCACTGAGTTATACCAGCCTGGGTGCAATGCTGAAATATTTACAGATGAAATAATGCAATGTGTGAGCTGTTCTGAGATTTGGGAGAGAATCAAAGACACAAAGACGAAACACAGCTGGTCATAAACTGATCATTCCTGAAGTTGAGTGACAAGTACATGAAGATTCATTATACTAATACAAACACTTTTGATGTTTAAGATTCTCTACAATAAAAAGTAAAAAACAAAAAATTGGTAAATCAATTTTTATTTTTACAGAATATTCCATTTAACCACAACTTTAAACTGTTGAAAGTTCTATGAGCATGACTCCCAACCTCTTTTTTGTCAGCAGAGCAGCAAAATTCTCACCTAGGGTCAATTCCTTAACTGTGGCAGTGACTTGGGCTTCCAGCAACTGCTCTGAAATAGTTTGCTAAAAAAGTGAGCAAGACTGGTATGTGGCATTTAAGAAGTAAGCTGTTGCTTCTAAAAAGCATTTGCTTCCTTGCCCTGGCTGGTGTGACTCAGTGAACTGAGCGCTGTCCTGCAAACAGAAAGATTCAATTCCCAGTCAGGGATCGAGCCTGGGTTGCAGGCCAAGTCCCCAGTTGGGGGCATGCAAAAGCCAACCAATTACACATCGATGTTACTCTCCCTCTATTTCTCCCTCCTTTGCCCTCTCTCTTTAAAAATAAATAAATAAAATCTTTTTAAAAATATATTTTTTAAAAAGGCATTTGCTTCCTTGTATTTTAAAGCAATACATAAGGGATTATCTCCAGGGAGCAGGAAGGGCACAGGAGAGAAGGGCTTTGAATTCAGGTCTATAAATTCTGATTAATTACACACACACAAGTTTAGAGTTGAAATCTCCAGTATATATAATTTTGTAACTTTGTCTTGGTCATATCATAAGCAATAAAGTCGCTAAATAGGTTTCGTAAACATTAATTCCAAGGGTACCATCTATGATAGTTTGCTCATCCATTTCCTTCTTGAGCATTTGTTGTGTATAATGCTCAAGAAGGAAATTTCTCAATTTTCTCAATTTTATAAACAATCCTACCACAAACATCTGTGTATCAAGGTTTGCCTGCAGACACACAGGGAGAACACCATGTGAAGATCAAGGCAGAGATGAGGTGGTGTATCCACAATCCAAAGACTTTCAGCAAACCACCTGAAACAAGTAAAGAGGTAGGAGCAGATTCTCCCTCACAGACGCTAGGAAGGAACCAACCTGCCAAACCTTCATCTCAGACATCTCACCTCCAGAACTATGAGTCAATACGCTACTGTTGTTTAATCCATCCCCCCGCAGAAAAATTTTGCCTGTATTTACAAATATTTCCTTAGGATAGAGATTTATAGAAATGTTATGAGGCACAAATACTTTTAAATTTTCACTTCTGCCTACTATATCAAAAATCTGACTGAACCTATTAACTATATATGACAGATATAATCACATAAGAGTTTGGTATTACCTTTTTAAATTGCATTAAAAAATGTAAACTGGTAGTTAAGAAATAGTCACTGGGATGTGAAGTACAGCATAGGAAATATAGTCAATAGTATTGTAATAACTATGAACAATGCCAGGTGAATACTTGAAATATCGGGGGAGCACTTTGTAAGGTATATGACTGTCTAACCACTATGCTGTACACCTGAAATACAAAATACTGAATGTAAACTGCAATTAAAAAATAAAATTTTAAAAATTTATATGAAAGCACACAACCTTATTCCAACCAAACAGGTTTTGCAAGTTTCCTGTTTATCTTTTTAACCTCAAGATACACATCTTCTATGATCTACAGCTGTGTAGTATTTCACTGTATTTTAACACGACTATTTTAACCCCTTTACACCAATTCAAAATGATACAATAAACATATTTTATCTTCTCATACATAGGCAAATACTCTTCTAGGACAATTTCTTACAAATTGCTTAGAAGTGACTCTAAGTCTATAAACATTTTAAATTTGTAAAAAGGCCTAATGTGTTCCTATAAAAGATCTACTGAAAACTAAATATCGCTTAAGTTATGAGCTCAACAACTAATTAAGAAATAAAATAGATTTTAATAGTAATGCCACCTTCTATGAAGACAGAATTTTCCTTTAAACTACTGCATCATGAATTAATAAGTCAACCACAAACTCGAATTTTAAGACTTTTTCTCTTCTAAAATAAACAAATGGCATGGGGGTCTTAGCATCACCTAGATGAAAAGTTTTCATGTTGATCTGACTATAAAAACCTGTTCTTAAAGAAAACACCCCTTGTATAATAAAAGTGATTTAAAATATAATTCAAATGTCTATAATATTTAATATATTTGGTTAAAATTTTTTCAATATTAAAAAATATAAACGTTTTACTTCTTTGGTCAGCTGTCCCTATAATACAACCTGGATAAAGAAAGCTCCTAAACAGCCCCTCATTGATTCACTTAACAGAATCTGATTCCTCTCCCAGCATCACATGATGCTGCTTCAATTAATTCTGGCAAAGAACATCAAATTTACAGCACTTTCAAAGACTCTGGAGATAAACATTTGGCTTACCTCAAAGAATTATTGGCAACAATGAAGAGATTCTACCAAAACATCTGGTGAGCTACCAAATATGTTATTAAGAAAAATCAGAACAAATCATGAATTAGTGATGGTTTACGACTTGTGAAAATGAAACGTGTCCATCTCCCAATAGTGATAATCACACTGCAGCCCTTCCAGAAACCAACCTCAATATGGACACATGGGAGCTACTGGTCCCAAGCCTGGGACTTGGACACAAGCTAGAAGCCGAGCGCCAACAAGCAGGTCAGAGATAGCAGATAGCAAGTGTGAGACCACTGACCACCTCTGGCCAAAAAGCTCCTAATATGTTCTGCTTATCAAAATTGTGATTTTACTAACAAAAAAAATCACAACAAGCCTCCCTGACAAGCCTATTTGTTCATTCTGAATGGACATTCTTTGAAAGATGTAAGTGACCTCTCCAAAGGTTAAGTACTGGAATAGCTAGTCACATGGAAAGGGAAGGCTTTTCCTGTAAAAAGTCTCAGAGCCTTCTAGAGCTCTGGAATTTGCAACAGTGAGCATGTATCATCTACCAAAAATCATTTTTATCAAATTAATATAACAAATATATATTTTGAGAAAAAACTTCATTTTTCTTTCTAAGTTCATTCAGCAAAACTAAGGAAATAAAAGTTAATGTAGCTAGGTATTTTAAAGTCAGGCCACTTTTATTATTAAAGTAACACAGACACATCTAAACACTACTAATATGTATAAATTTAAAATCTTAAAAGTAGGGTAAATTCTACAGCATGTGAACTATATCTACAGCCATTACTGTAAAAAACCTTTTAAGGTAAAATCTCCCTAACACCAGAGGTAACTGCTTAGAGTTTCATGAAACATCGGTATGATAGGACCGCAATTTGTGTAACCAGTCCCCCATTAATAGTTTCATTATACAATAGCTTCTTTTCTTCCTGTTAGAAAAAAAAGTTGCAACAAGCATATTTTCTGTGTATTCATTTGCACAAACTCCTAAGATACCTCCCCAAATGTGGAGTTCTGGGAGGAATATACAATACACGTGCACTGGACATGCTGACAGTTCCTGACAGACTTCCCTCCTACAAATACAGTTGCTCCAGGTTACCCTGGCACATTTCGGGGCAGGAGGGCCTCTTCCATGTCTTCACAGCACTGGTTATCAAACATTTTAATGTAAGCTTTCTATATGGTCAAAATTATTTTTAAGAAGATAGGGGAAGGGGCAGTTACCTTTTTAAATGAAAAAGTAATTTCCACATATGTTAAATTTTCATACAGCACAAAAGGTCTTTTTACCTGCTCTAGCCCTCCAACCAAAACAAGAGTGTTCATAATCTCTTGGGTTCCTCTAAGACTAGTCTACACATCTAAGCATGTCAACGAGTGTAAATATCCTCCCTTTTCAAGAAAACAACAACAACAACAAAAAACAAACCACTATGAAAGCATCATACCACATTTTGCTTTTCTACTTAATCTATCTGAGGAATAATTTCACATCGACATACACTAAACTACCTCATTCCATCATAAAAAGCTGTGATCTAGACAGTCCCTTACTGAGAGAGTATTCTTGGTTCCTGCTTTCTGCAGTCATAATGCTATAAAACTATTCTGGAGCAAATTTATCTTTGCACATAGGCAATTGTTTCAGTTAGATATATTTTCACAACTGGCACTGCTGGAATGTGTTCTCACATCTAGAGAAGCTCAATTATCCAGGAGTTGTTATCAGGATTACTTAACTCTCCATCTCTTTAGTTCTGAGTGAAGGTAATCACCTGCCACGGGATTAGATACCTGCTAGGAATGTCCTTTTCTTTCCTTTGCCCATTTCCTATTGAGCTACTGCTACTGCTCTTGTCAATCATGATGAATTTCATACACAGCAGGTCCTCAAATAACACTGTTTTCGTTCAACTTCCATGAGACGCGATAAGAAATTTACTCGTTTATACCTATTAGCCTATGGTCAAACTGGTTTCTTCATATATCGTTTCAGCTGAAGTTGCAGAAGCCACCGACAATGTAAAATGAGAAATTACTGTATAAAAGAAACTAGCCCAATTTTTCATATATTGTTTCAGTTGAAGTTGCAGAAGCCACCAACAATGTTAAATGAGGAATTACTGTATAAAAGAAACTAGCCCATCATCATATACACTGCGAATCTCTTGCCCAAGTTTATTGTTATGTATGGGTATTTCTTTAAATACCCATACTTTATTAATAAATTAATAAAACTAATATCTTAATAAAACATATACTTTTCTTTATTAAGATATTAGTTTAGATGCTAATATCTTAAGTTTTCATATGGACAAATGTACCCATTTCTCTTATAGCTTCTAGGCTTTATAATATCTGAAGGTGACGAAAACAAATTTATTTTTGGGGATCCAAGTTGGTATTTTCTCAACTGCCTAATCCATAATTTCCAACACTATTCACTGAAACCCATCTTCCCTGTTCTGACTGAACACACACTCTTCAAAATAAACTAAATTACTATAAATATTTCAGTCTCTTTCCACAGTCTCAATTCCTCTATTTATCTATTCCCTGGCATTATATTAATTGGGCCATTTAAAGAGTGCAATGACCACCCTGACCAGTGTGGCTCAGTTGGTTGGGTATCATCCCGCAAAGTGAAAGGTCACTGGTTTGATTCCAACAGCCTGGGCTGCAGGTTTGATCCTGGCTGGGGCATGGACAAGAGGCAATGGATCCTCTCATACTGATGTTTCTCTCCCTCTCTTCCCCCCTCTCTAAAAATAAATAAAATCTTTACAGATAAATAAAAAAGTGCACTGACCTGATTTAGCAGAAATGCTAAGATTTGTGATCTATAAAACTACATAATTAAAACTGAAATTTCAATTCATACACCGGTATACCTATCAGATTTTCTGCAACCCAGTATCAGAAGTAATGGCCTCTTTATATAATCATTTTCAGGTTACTGAAGAATTAAAACTCAGAATACACAAAATTACCATTTCCAAGCCCCATCTGATGATGAGCCCCGACAGAAAAGCTGTTGCTAAAGGCGCTTTTAGTTAATTCAGAGATACAATGCTGAGAGTACACTGTTGTTAAAGACTGTCTTTGAGTCCCAGCCGGTGTGGCTCAGTGAGCTGAGCGCAAGCCTGTGAACCAAAAGGTCATGAGGTTCAATTCCAGTCAGAGCACATGTCTGGGTTGCAGGCCAGGTCCCAGTTGCTGGCATGGGAGAGGCAACCAATCAATGTTTCTCTCTCTTTTTCCCTCTCTCTAAAAAATAAATAAATAAAAATTTAAAAAAGAATGTATTTGAAAATGAATTCTTAATTCAATCACTTTTAAACTACTGGTTTAAACAGAATTTACTCCAGCAACAATATATCCTTTAAAAGGTCCTTTGCGGGGAACATGCCTTTCTTTAGGTTTCATTTTTCACTGCTTTCCTCACCTCAAGATTAGTCCCTTCCCAATCTTCAACTCAGGATCTGAATGGCATCAAACCCCTCCACTAATTTCTGGTCATACTTGTGTTGGAGGATTAGGAAAAAGAAAAAATTAAAACAGAGTGACTCTAAATCATGCATTCTCAATAAGGGAAGGGTGAAAAGTGGTCTTAAAGGGTTATCTTAGATATTACAATGATTTGTGGCATGGAAAGAATCACAGTACATAAACTGATATGCAGCTTATCTTTGGTATCATGGGTATCATGATATCCAGCGTATCATGGAGGGGAGGAAGACAAACTAGGAAAAATGGTTTTAAAAAAGCTCCTCTGGGAGGCAATAATAAAAGTTGTAAAATGTCATTTTATAACCACTAAATTGCAAATATTTAAGAGTCTGATAATACTAAGTGTGGGCGGGGATGTATACATTGCTTTTGGGGGTGTCAACTGCTACAGCCACTTTATCAAACAATAGAGAGGAAAAAAGAAAAGGACATTACAGAACTATTTGAAAGGATGAACATGTGCAGCCCTTAACAAGCTATAAATTTCTCTCCTAGGAATATACCCTAGATAAATTCTTGTACGTATGCACTAAAAAGATATTCAGGAATATACATAATAGTCTTCATAAAAGGAAAAAAACAGAATCGACCCAATTGTCTATGAATAAAGAATGGATAGTTTGGGGAATAATCAACAACGAAAACCATATCCAACAAAATGGACAAACAGAAACATAGTATTGAACAAAAATATAAAGTTAACAACTATCTACACTATGAAACCATTTTTATAAGCTTCAAAAGCAAACAAGAATAAACATAATATTCAAGGAATCATAAAGGTATGTAATAAAAATAATTTTAAAAGGAAATGATACATACAAATTGCAGAATAGTGTTGGGGTGATAGACAAACTGGTAGACACAAAATGGTACTGGCTGTGTTCTAGCCCTCAGCTAGAGTGATGGAAAAGCAAATATCTATTTTGTTTGCTTCATAACTTACATATGTTGCATTATTCCTGTTAGTTCAGTATTTGGCTCTTCATAGTAAGGACTAATTAACACCAAGTAAAACTTACATCCAATTCAAAAAACAGGTCCCTTTCTTTACTTGCAATCTCATAATCTGCTCGGAGGGCCAAGTCGTGGATTTTGGTACATTCTCCTAAATCCATGCGCTGTGAGAAACAAACAAAAGTTTACACATGAACATCTATCCATTAGAAAGCACATGACCTGGTGCGTCAGCTATCACTAGAATAAACAATACTTTTTATGATAAGAAAATTAAGAAAGAGAATATGGCTGAGAAGCCTCATTTTTCTTTCATCACTATGACTATATGGTACTCAGAACAGATGCATTTAAGAGTATAAAGGTTTGTATCTTTTAGACCCAGAGATAATTAAACTAATAATGAAAACCACATTAATTAGCTTTGCCAATTTTATTTTTGCATTAGTCACAGAAGGAATATCTATTCAGTGAATAGTGGAATTGGGGGTTGGAGGTGGGGCAAGGAAAAGGCCAGAAAACAAGAACATCGTGATAGCAACAAGCTTCCAGGCATTCCTTCTTGCAATCTTTACTACTCAACATGCTCAAGTTGCAGAGACAAGAAAAGGAAAGAGTAGATAGAAATCAGGTTTTTGGCAATTACAACAGAACCTAACACTTGGCTTTTGTGTTGCTTTTTTATAACAAAGAGAATAAAGCAGAATAGGCTGATTCAGAGCCAAATGAATCCTCTTAAATTCTTCTAACCTGGTAAATGACCCCAGACAAATAATTGGGCCATTCAGTTGCCCCATTTGAGAAATAGAAAGCTCTTTTACTAAAACAAATAATCTTACAGTTAAGATTAGCCTGATGTGCTATTACTTATAAGCACATGCAGAAAAATACACTGCACAGTTGCTATCTAAATCCTGAGTATAAGACTCCACACAGACAGAAACACACACCCCGCCTCTGACCATTTAAACAGCAACATAGATTTTACGCTGAGGATCATGCTCAAGACAGTGCAAGTTAACGAAACCCAGCATTCCAATGAGGCACCTCTGAGGTCCAAACTATTGAGCAAAAGTGCATGTCTGCATAATTATTAAAACAAAAAATGAGCCCTGGCTGATGTAGCTCAGTGGACAAAGTGCCGGCCTGTGAACGAAAGGGTCGCCGGTTCAATTCCCCAGTCAGAGCACATGCCTGGGTTGCAGGCCAAGTCCCCAGTAGGGGGGTGTGCGAGAGGCAACCACACATTAATGTTTCTCCTTCCTCCCTTCCCATCTTTCTAAAAATAAATAAATAAAATCTTTTTTTTTTTTTAATGATGGAGTCTAGGAATTCCTTTAAGCTCAAACTGCATTCAAAATGAGATCAAAACTTTTCTCGGTTATAAAATCTTTAACATTTTAGGCAAGTCAGAGGAGCTCACGGTTACTGGTTCTTGGGCCCTATCTAACAGAAGGGTGCATACCATGCTCAGTAACAAAATCTTCAGTATCACCACTGACAGTAATACTGACAAGTGGGCTGCCTAGTGTGGAGTTATCTTTATTTCTACCAAAGATAGACTCTTGTATTTAAACGCTAAAACCTCTTTTCTCCTTCATTATTCTTACTCTGAAGTCATATGTAGCTCACGTAGTGTATTTTGCTAAGTATAATGTGCACTGTTTTGCCCAAATTTTTGACGGAAAAATAAGGATGTGCATTATACATGGGTAGTACCTAAAATACCTTGTTATCTAGTCTTATATTTTGTGATTGTTACACAATATTTCTTGTACTATAATGTTAAAAAATGCTAAAGTTTCTTTATAAGTATCTAAATATAAATAAATAATTAGATTAAAAAATTAAAATGAAAGATTTTTTTCCTGAAAGTTTGGGCCAAAAATATGCGTGTGCATTATACACAGGAGTGCATTATTCACTGCAAGATACAAGTATATTGGTTATATAGGGGATCTAGAGGTAGAGCAATTGTAGTTCTAGAAGCCAAAGTTGCAGTTAGAATCACAGTCCCTGTAAGGCTGACTTTTGCTTCACTCGCTCTTTTAAATACCACATATAATTCTTTAATATACATAGTTTAACCCTCACTGGTGTGGCTCACTGTGTTGGGTGTCATGCAGGTTTCATTCCCGATCAGGGCACATGCCTGGGTTGCTGGCCAGGTTCCGGCTGGGGGTGCACAAGAGGCAACAGACTGATGTTTCTCTCCCTCTCTTCCTCCCTCCCTCCCTTCCCTTCCCTCTAAAAATAAATAAAATCTTTTTTTTTAATTTTTTAAATAAAATATATAATTTCCTCAAATGAAACTACGTGCTATTTCTGAAAACTGAGTGGAAGCTATCAGAAATGCTTAAAAGCTAATGAAGTCTCTGTTGCTCAAAGAAAAACGGTCCACCAGAGGAAGTAAGCACTAAAACATTAAGTATTAAATTTTTTAAGTCAATTTCCACTCTAAAAAGTGCCAAATATCAAGTAAGTTTTGACATTTTGTAACCACAAGTGAAGCAAAATTCACTGCTTTCTTCCTTTGCGTGAGAGCTCTCAGACACTGCTACAGAAAGCGGAGGATGGGCCTGGGTTCTGTGGTTACTCTCTGGAAGTATCTTTTCAGCTTAGCCCAGGAGGCAGGGAAGTACTGGCCAATTCCCCTGGCAGCTAAACACCAAGCAGAGCTGAAACACCACTCATTACATACTTCCAAAGTATTCCAAGTGGCTATTAAATCCAGCATGTCATATCTTTTTTACTACACAAATGCCTATTTTCTCCACACTCCAGTGATCTCACACTGCTGACAGGAAAAGACACTCAAGGCTCTTCCAAAAACTTTTTAAAATGAAGTTCTTCCATTGAGACAAGTTAGAGTACTTTCCCTCCAACTACTGTACTTTACTCTTCCAAATTTACTAACCGATTCTATATTTTCCCATTAAGCCCCAATAAAATTATTACACCACTACCCCTTGCCTCACCCTAATAACAGGAGATAGTTTTGAACAAAAACTTGGGCCTGGAGTAGCCCTTAGCAGGTTACAGGCTGCGGGTTATAATCACTTGCATCCTGCTCCTCCACTCTTAAGAATTACATTCATTCCGACTCAACACAAAACACAAACTCCCCACAAGACCCATCTTTCAACTCTAACCCTCATCTACCACTTCCATACAGCCCGTGCCCAATGAGGCTCAACCTTTACAACCTCCCCTTGAATTACCAATCCTTATCCTAATCAACCCTTGGCAGCTCCTGAGATTTATTTGTATCTTCATGTGAACATGTCTCCTGAGTTTTCTCCTCCTCCTCAGTCTGCTCCTTCTCATAGAGTCCCTTTGCTGAGCTGCCCCTGACCAATCACACACAGGAGTGAAACTGATCAGTCTGTAGCTTATCACTCATTTGATTCCATAGCCTCTGCCTCCCCCTTCCCCTCACTCACACCAATCCAGATGTAACAGTGGCATTCCTGCTGTCCTTCAGCTCCATCCTGTTACCCAGAGCATTATATGCCCAAACCAGGTACACATGTTCTCTCTCACCATTCAGGTCTCTACTCCAATGTCCCTAAGAGGCCTTACTTTATCATCCCATCTAAAATAGTCCATTATCTATTAATTATTTATTGGTTGTCCTCTTCCACTATTCGATGAAAGTAAAGTCTTTGTCTTACTAGCACCATATCCCCAGTGCCTGGCAAAGAGTAGGTGTCCAATAAATATTTGGTGAATTAATCTATAGATAACACAGTAAGCATTTGTAGGAAACTGACTCATTCAGGTTATTTTACTCACCAGTATTCTGGAACAATGCTATACAGGGACCTGACCAAGGAAAATATGGTTGAAATGTTTCACTCCAGTGAACATCCCTCTTCTCCCTTTGACTTCTTCCTCTAAGATGTATCAACAATTCTAGGTTATGAAACTGCCTACAGGAGTATCCTATGGCTAAACTGTTTAGGACTAATGGAAGCCAGACATTTACATCGATGAATCTGCTTAGCTCTGAATTAGTCTATTCTGCTCGATATCCTCTGGTATACAAAGAGTGACACAAACAACAATCTGCTGAAAACTCAAAGTATAATGCTTTCCTACACAAGGTCAAAGTGCAGGCAAGCCTCAGGTAACAGTCACAAGGTTTGGCATTCATCTCCCATTTGCTGTCAGAAGAGCCAGCTTGAGAAGATTTAATACACCCGAGCAGTTTCCCAGTGGCTGCTCCCACCAGGACTGCGTTAATAAAGCAATGCTTAATCACAAGGAAGATGTTCACTAGTACATGCACACCTGACCCTTAAAATGATGCTGATCTTTATAGGACTCTTTTTCTGTAAATGATGAATCATGGTACATAATCCTCCACTCTTTAGTCTTCTTAAATCCTTTCCGATTTTGAATAAATGCACATTCCACAAAACTAGCACGTATCTGTTTGATTCATCTCAAGTCAACTTAAAAATTTTAGGGGTCTATATTCACTGGATGTTACTTTCTTCAAAGGGTGACATAGCACAAAACTAAAAAAATCAACGTTATTCCTAACTGGTTTTAAAAAACCGAAAAATCCAGGATGAAATGTTATCTTGTTAGATAAAAAGTCTAGCACTATGTTTAACTTTAAAACCAACCAACCAAGCCCAGTTCTTCAAAGAACTATAGGCCAACCTGAGGTATACTTTTTGCTATAGCCCAATGAGACTACTTGTACTACTTAGTTGTGAATACTGACATATAAATGACTTCACAAAAACCTGTTAGCCTCAGAGAGAGAATTTTGTAACAGTGAAATAAGTTCTGCAATATAAAATTCCACTAACAAATCTATAATTTGAAGGGGTAATAAAGGTGATTTCTACCTGGTAAAGGAAAACAGAATTCAACTTGGAAAACCTATACTGCCTACACTGCACCCCTGTCTGAGTGTTCTGTGATCCCCAACCCCACCCCCGCCCTGAATGCACCTACCGTCCCAGCCAAGATGTCATGGGGGCAGCAATCCAGAAGGTGACTCTTGCAGACTCGGTCATCTGTAAACTTCACCCTCTGTCTGGTTTCATCTCCTGAAATTTATTTGTGGTTTTAAATAAGATAATACCACGTTAAACACAAAAGCATACCTGGTACAATTCACCTGGATGATTTGCAGACTATCAAATACACTGAAAAGCTGATACAGAGATATTTACAACTGGAGCGGAATACAGATGTTTTCTGATGCTAAATATATCATGAAGAATCACTTAATGAGATCTGACTCCATCATTGTGCCAAAGAAGTCAAGGAGTCAAAGGTAAAAGGCTGAGCATCAAAAGGCCATTAACCCCACACATACAATGTGGGCAATGAGATCCCAAAACCCATGCTAATCAGGGGGCCATGAATCACCATGTATGACCGATAACTGGTAGTTTCCACCAACAAAAGCTACTTATTAATCTAATCGTTTTGCTGTGGATGAATGTATAGTCAGTATTTTGCCCAAAAATACAAAGAAGGCTTTCAAACTCTACCACTGACTAATAATCTAGACCTAGTCTTCTCGTCCCCCTTTCACCCCCACCCTTAAAAAAGAGAGTTGGCACCTGGGAGTCACTGTTAACAAGACAATACTAAAAAAAAAAAAAGAAAAAAAAAAGGCAAAAAAGAACTAGGTTAGTCAATACACACTGTGAGTTCCAACATATACTGTACCCATCTGCATTCTTCAAGACCTCAGCTGTAGAATTTTATGCCCGCTGTTGAAAAGTTTTAAAGGAAAAGTTTTCTTGCCCAACCTGCAGTAAGGAAGTCAGGGGAATGATACATAAAAGTAAAGGCAAAGTGGAATGTGACAAATTTTAAAGCTAATCTGTGTATACAACACAGAGCTGTGTAATACTAAAGGAGGAATATATCTTAGGATTTGCAAGCATCCAGGATTAATGTAGTGTCTTTTTATTGAAAATGTTTTCTTTCTAAACTACACTTTTAAAGTTATTTGTGAAAAAAAGCAAACACTTTTTTGTTATAACAGCTTAGAAATTGGTTGTGACTCACGGCTCGATGAACATGAGGCTTTTCTGCAACTCCCTTGCAGATTGATGTAGGCAGGCAAAGATACACTGAACCTTTATAAATAAAATAGAGGGGCCACAATTGTTCAGTTTGTATGAAATAAAAATATGGGAAGCAATTCAAAAACAACTCAATATACAAAGAAAGCTAAAAAGCACTTATTCACCTATAAAATATAGTGCAAAGAATCTGCACAGCCCTGCGAATGTGCCAGTGTGAACTTACAACTTCATTACTTCAGTAGAAAACACAAACCACAGCAGGTATGTAGTTTTGCAAAGATGTAACCGCTTTTTCCTGAAACAACCATCATGCTCTCGCACTCCTCCCTACAATACAACCTACCTAACGACTGACAAGCGCTAGCTAAACAGAAGCGATCCTGTGTGGTTGGGAAGAGGGCTTGGAAAAGCATTAGGCAAGAACCACGTAAGAAAAGCTCGTTTTACGGCTCTCCTTGCAATGGTACAGAACAAGAACGCCCAGGGTTCGAGGCCCATCGGCTCCCTCGGGTGTAGCTTCTCCCAGGCAGCCAGCGACTTGGAGCTCATGTTAGCTCCAGCCCTTCGCCGACTACCCGGCTGGAGAATCTGCAGCGCCCACCGGGTTGGAAATGGCAGAACCGTAAACGGGAAAAGGGCTAGAGCCCCACCGACCGAGCGGGCTCGGAGGGAAGAGCCCGCCGAAGATCCGCCAAGGGTGGGAGAAAAGCCAGCCGAACAGGCGAACCCGCTCAGACAAAGCCCCGGCGACTGCCGTCGGCGCGTGGGGCGGGGGTGGGGGGAGAGCGCAGGCGCAGACGGTCGCTGCCCCCGCCTCAGGCCGCCCGGCGGCCTCGCCTCACTCCCGCCCCAGCCCCTCGCCTGGCCGGCCGCCCCGACTCACCGTCCCGGGCCGTGCCCATGAGCTGGTCCAGCAGGGCCCGCATCTGCGCCTGGGCGGACATGGTGGCCGGCGGGGGCGGCAGGGACGGCCGCAACGGGTCCTCTCAAAGCAGCGGCAGCGGCGATGACGAAGGATGGTAACGTCGGCCTCGAGCCTACTCGGCTACTTCCTGTTGCCGGGGGACGTCGGGAGGAAGTGCGCGAGCTCTGGCCTTTGGCCTGCTGGGAAATGTAGTTTTGGGGGCCGGTGGATGTAGAACTCCCCTCTGGAGGAGAGTGAGACTGAGTTCTTCAAGGGTTGTCCAAGGGGCGGCATCAGTCTCTACTCTGATTCTATTCTGGAGCCCAAGACCTGTGTGTTCTACAGAGACTAACCTGTAATAAAACAAAATTAATATACTCTTTTATTTCTTTACTTTTTAGAGAGAGGGGAGGGAGGGAGAAAGAGGGAGAGAAACAGATCAGTTGCTTCTCCTACCCACCCGACGTGGACCCAGCCGCAACCTAGGCATGTGCCCTGACCGGAATCCAGCGTCTAGCTACCCTTTCCCTTTGCTGGATGACGGCCAACCAACTGAACCACACCAGTCAGGGCCAAAATGAATATTGACCAACCTAAACAAGAAAATGAATCCTGTGGGATTTTTGCTAGCCAATTTCAAAACTAATGAATCTTTAACCTGAACAGAAATCTGGAGGTCCTATAGGAGGAACTCTCGCGTCCTGTGTCATGGTGGAAAGCCCTACAAGAAAAAATTCTAAGGTTATAACAACCCTTCCCCACACACTTCCCCTGCCCCTCTATAAGACTTTCTCTCCATTGTATACCGTGAACTTGCACCTGATTCACTACGGTGACAAGATCTGTAATGCAATCCTGTCTTTATCCCGAGTTAATCTTTCTTTGCTAAAAGAACACCTGACTGACTTTTTGTTTGCAGTCAACACAGGAGAGGGCTCATCTGGGATGCAGAGAAGACGCCTGATAGCCCTGGGCTGGTGAGCAAACAAGTGTGGCCCCTACAGAGCCAGCCATTTGAACACACTGTTTTCCCTCCCTCTCAGGAGCTTGAGGGTAAGTTTTCTCTTGAGTCCAGGCTTTCACTCTTGCGTTTTAAAGCTCCCTGGACTTTATTCAAAATCTGTTTAGAGGTTTCTTTTTCCATTAAAAGGCCTTGTTTGTCTGTGAGCTCTCTTACATACTTTTGCCTGATTCCCTAGGGCAGGGGTCCCTAACCCCAGGGGTCCCCAACCCCAGGGGTCCCCAACGCCCCCCACCCCGAGGACAGCTCCTGGGCCTTGGCCTGTTAAGAACCAGGCCACAGTCAAAGCTCGCCTGAGCTGCGCCTCTGGTCTCCACCACAATCCCCCCCGCCTCCAATCCACGGGGCGGGGTGGGGGGGGGGATGGGGGGCGGGGAGGGGCGGGAACAGGGAGCTGCGCAGGGAGAGGAGGAGTGAAGCTCACCTGAGCTCCGCTTCTTGTCCCTACCCCCACTACCGTCTTCCATGAAACCAGTCCTTGGTACCAAAAAGGCTGGGGACCGCTGCCCTAGGGCATCAGTCTGTTTCTTGGGACCATGGTAGCCACTGACTTGATTCTTTTAGAATTAGATCGTTTGCGCTAGCTGTCAGCCTAATAATTCTGCCCCGTTGAAAACTGCGTTGATCAGCCGTTGGCTTGGCTCTTTCCAGAGCGGGGTATTTTAATATTGATAGAATTACACTGTTTCATAGCCTATGGCCTGACTCCCTGGGCACCAGGTTGCTTCTCTGAATCAGACTTGAGCCCTGACCCCTTAGGATTGGACTCTTCTAAATGGAACTGGATGGTATTAAACCTGCAGGCTGCCTAAGCTATTTAAGCTGTATGAGTTGTTTAGCCTGTTTACAGGGCCCTTGCTCTAGATAAAAGCCTCTGAAAAATAAGGTCTCAGGTATCTAAATATTTCCCTCCTACAGGGACCCTTAATGGGGTGCAGAACAAGGGTCCCCTGAAAATAGAAAAACCCCACATCTCAATTGGGGGAAGTAGATGATACCCCTTAAGATACTTTGCATAACAATGGCAAGTTAATAGCTGTGCTTTTCTTGAAGGGAAAGAACTGCCACCCAGCAGAAAATGTAGTGACTTTAACAGTGTATTAAAGTGACATAGTGACTTTATAGCCAGGGGAGGTGGATATCCCTGTGTCATGAGGAACTCTTGCCCTAACTAAAGATAGTAGCCAAAAGAAGGTAAAAGATACTGGAGAACTGGCAAAATGGCACACCATAGGAGGGGCCCGATAGGAGGTCATATAGGAAGTTCCCTGCTGAGCATAGTTTAAATGAAAAAGAACAGGCAGGACTTCCAGTCAAGGTAGTGGTGTAGGCAGACATGGCTCACCTCTTCGCACAACCACATCAAAATTACAACTAAAATATGGAACAACCATCACTCAGGAACATCAGAAATCAAGCTGAATGGAAGTCTGACAACTACTGAATTAAAGAAACCATGTCCAACCAGACTGGTAGGAGGGGCACAGATGCAGAATGGGCTGGTCCCACATCCACGTGGATACAAATTCGGGAGGGATATGTCAGGAGCAAGGAGTCCCAGACCCACACCAGGCCCCCCAGCACAGTGCCAGGAAGATAAGTCCTCACAACTTCTGGCTGCAAAAACCAATGGGGATTGAGTTAGTGGAAGAAACTTCTGGAGACCCAAGCAGTTCCTCTTAAAGAGGACCTCAGCAGCATTAAAAGGTCCAGTCAGTAACGAAGGATACACTAATTGAAATAACAATTTACAGGGAAACAACAGTAAAGTGGATGAAGCTAAGGATCAAATCAATGATTTGGAGCATGAGGAAGCAAAAAACAACCACGCAGAGCAACAAGCAGAAACAAGAACCTTAAAAAATGAGGATTGTATAAGCAGCTTCTGCGACCACTTCAAGAGGTCCAATATTCGCATCATGGGGGTGTCAGAAGGAGAAGAGAAAGAGCAAGAAATTGGAAATCTATCTGAAAAAATAGTGAAAGAAAACTTCCCTAATTTGGTGAAGGAAATAGATATGCAAGAGCATGCAAGTCCACGAAGCACAGAGAGTCCCAATTATGTTGGATGCAAAAAGGCCCACTCCAAGGCACATCATAATTAAAAGACCAAAGGTTAAAGATAAAGAGAGACTCTTTAAAAAAAAAAAAAGATTTTATTTATTTATTTTTAGAGAGAGAGGAAGGGAGGGAGAGAGGGAGAGAAACATCAAGGTGTGGTTGTTTCTCGTGTGCCCCCCACCGGGGACCCAGCCCACAACCCAGGCATGTGCCCCGACTGGGAACCGAACCAGTGACTCTCTGATTCGCAAGCCAGGGCTCAGTCCACCGAGCCACACCAGCTGGGTCAAGAGAGACTCTTAAAAGCAGTAAGAGAAAAGAAGTTAGTTACCAGATGGTTGATCAGATGAGTGGAGGGGGAGAATGGGCAAAGAGGCAAGGAGATTAAGAAGTACAAATAGGTAGTTAAGGATAGCCAAGGGGATGTAAAGTACAGCACAGGAAATGGAGTAGCCAAAGAACTTATACACATGACCCATGGACATGAACAATGGTGGGGGGCATTGCCTGAGGGAAGGGGGGTGCTGGGTGGAGGAGGGCAAACGGGGAAAAATCAGGACAACTGTAATAGCGTAATCAATAAAATATAATTTAAAAAAAAGAAGAGTAAGCCACGTAATCTGAGCCATGTAGGAGTGTCCACCAGGAAGGGGGTCTGGTCAGCCGTGAGGTTTAGTGTGTAAGGAGGAAGCCACGTGGTTTGGAGTAAGGGCATGCCATGAGGCCTGAAGTAAGAAAGAGGAGGCCTGCTGGGAAGCTTCCCTGGTAAAGATGGTGGCAGAGCTGATGGAGCTGTGTCGAGACCTGTCTAACCAAGCATGGATTCACGAGAGATGCTTGGAGCTGAACTGTGACCAGGACTGCTGAGCTGCAGACTTCTGCTTCTCCGAAGGACATATGGAGAAGTCACTCTCTTGGGACGTGTGCCTCCCTGGGCTCCACCATGATCCAGTGCCAACACAGCACGTTTCCCTGAACCACTACATGGAGGCTGAGGACAACATACCCCAGATCCTGAAGGAGAGAGCTACTGTGAGAGGATGGCGACTCTGAAACCCACAAATGCACATTCCAGAGAGGGTGGAGATCTGCTTGCACAACCAACTTAAGAACAAATAAGGATATGGTGGGCGTCTGAGTATATTTTGGCTTATAGCCTTTTGGGGAGCAAGAGAAGTGTTGGGTCTCGTGGGGGAGAAGGCTCTAAGCAAGAGTGCTCCCAGCACCCTTGAGGTTGGAACCCTGTTACAAAAACCTGTTTCCTTCAACACGAATTGTTGGGTCATGTGTCAAGGCGCCACATGGCCAAGCCCCGGTTTGCTCGGTTACAACCTCAGCGAAATTTATGTTTAAAAACCATGGTTCCTTAGACACGTTTTTAACTACATGGACTGCTGTGACCAAAGTAATTTAGAACATCCATGGCCACTATGGGGAACTTCCCCGGCAACACAACTCCTATGTAATATAATGACTCCTTAGTTTTCTGGTTTCAAATCTAAGATCCTGTTTTAAAATTATCATACAGGAAAAAATGCAATAATAAATAAAAATAAAGTCATCATATACACTAAGTTTGTTATGTCTTTAATTTTGCAGGGTTTTTCCTGTTAAACTCTGCACCTGTTGCTCGTTGAACCTGGACACAAGTGATTTGGATCATGCATTTTCCCTCCAACATTTGACAGAACACCCAGAAGAGGTCCTTCCTGGTGTCAAGGGACAAAAGGCTGCTGATTTCAGAAGACTTAACTATTGATCAGCAAACTTTCAAAGATCTCAATCAAAAGGGGCAAACGTCAAAATTAATAACAGACTTGAACTAAGATAAGAATCCCTATAGCCCTGGCCGGTGTGGCTTGGTGGATTGAGCGCCAGCCTGAGAACCAAAGGGTCACTGGTTCCATTCCCAGTCAGGGCACAGGCCTGGGCTGCAGACCAGGTCCCCAGTTGGGGCCGTGCGAGAGGCAACCAGTCGATGTACCGCTCACAGGTTGACGTTTCTCTCTCTTCCCATCTCTCTAAAAATAAATTTTAGAAAAAGAAAAAAAGAATCCCTGAATCCCTGTAGGAGGAGTCCTCAAGCCCTGTGTCAGTTGTGACAGCCCTCCAGGAAGAACCCTATGGTTTTAATAGCTCACATCTGCCAAGTTCCTCTTGCCCTCTATAGAACTTCCTCTCTTTTGTTTATCCAACCTGCTATGGCTGTACTTATGGGATTGCATCCTTTCTTCTTTCCTGAAGAAATCCTTTTTGCTGAAGGAATACCTGGCTGACTTTTTGTTTGTGGTCAACACCATGAAACCATGAACATACTTAGCTACTCTCAGGCTCTGTTTTTTATACATCTGTGAAATGAGGATTTTTTTTTTTTGGTAGAGAATAAAGTTTTTACTCGTTCTCCAATAAAGGAGAGGGGCTTAGTGTGGAGACATACACCAGTCAACATCTGTGAAATGAGGATTCTAATGGTGCCTGTCAAATGCTTGTGAATGTTAAATCGAGCATGGAGTTAACATTAGGTTCTGTGATTACTGCTTTGTGATTGTTCTGTGAGCTTATTGTCTACCATCCATTAAGGCTATTCTAGCCCTAGCCACATCAAGAGACTGACAATGAACTCTTGATACAGTGCTCTCCCTTGAGTAGAGCAGCCTGTTACTTGAAGATAGTTTGATTACATTGGGTTCTTTCTACTCTAGGGGGACAGTGATTCATCCTTTTGGAATTGTCAACATATCCTGACTACAGCACCTCCACACCTGCCCATACATCCGAAAGCTTGCAGAATTCCGAGTTACGGACATGGAATCAATCCTGCATAACACTGCCTCATATCAAGAGATCCATTTTATGGTAAAGCAAGTCAAATATTTATTTCTGTGTAACAAGCCACTTAAAAACCTCAATTGTGTGAAACAAAAATGATTTATTATTTCTCATGATTCTGTGGAATTCAGCCAGGGTTTAGCTAGGCCTTGGGCTCTTCAGCACTAGGTGGTATTGACTGGGTTCACAAAACTGCTTACATGAAACTGGGCTGAGTGAAGGTCAAAGAAGCCTTTACTGACATGCCTGGACCTCTGTAGTCCTCCACGTGATCTCTGTCTCAGTACATGAGATTTCATTCAGCAATCTAGCCCCAGCTGCTTCACAGTATGGCAGCAGACAGCCACCAGGGAGGGAGTAGACTTTTAAGGTCTAAGCTCTAACCCCAAAACTTTACTCTTACCATTATCTATCAGTAAAAACAAGTTGAAAAAGCCAATGCAGAGTCAAGGAGAGGTGAAACAAATGCTACTTTTTGATGTCACGAACAGCTTATGTGTACAAAGATGTGAAGAATTTCCAATAGTCATTTTTGGAGACTACTGACTGCAGACCCCAATACTGACATCTCATCATTTTTCTCATTGACTGCTTTGTGGAATTTGTCCATGTCCCACCCAGGGACTTCCCAGTTGTCACTGAGGCCTGACATGAATACACATGTGCAACCCAGGAGCACAGAAAAGTTATATTCTATGGCAAAACTTAAACTTGGACCAACTAGAGGTAAAATCTGGTAGACAAATTTGTATTTCTTCCCATATACACTCCTAACCCCCACTGGCTATCCTGAGACACAGCAGTAGTCCATATCCTCTCGGGAGACCAACTTAGGAAAGCAAGCAATCCAAAGTGCCTGACACCAAATAATAGTGGCCAGTTCATTGACTCACCCTTGTTTGTGCCCTCCTCCTTCGACGCTTCACTCCTTTAGCCCCAATTCCTAATTTCCTGGGACCGAAACCCTTACTAAAGTAGCAACACAAAAGCTTCTCTGTCATGCTCTACTTTCTGGGGAACTGAAGTGAAAACAAGAGAGCTGTACTAAAGGAATTTATAAAGGACGTCATTCAGAAATAAAATTAAAGTAAATGGTACTAGGAATTCTGGTTATTCAAATGGAAAATAAAATTACTCCTTACCCCACATTAATCTATTCCAAACTGAATTGAGGACTTCAAGGTTAAATAAAACTTTAAGACCATTAGAAAAGATGTGGAAAAGTAACCTGGGGTAGGGCAGGATTCCTTAAGCAAGACACAAAAGGTACTAACCATAGCTCTGGCAGGGGTGGCTCAGTTGGTTGGACCATCACCTTGTACACCAAAAGGTTGTGGGTTTGATCCCCAGTAGGGGTATGCGTGGGAGACAACCAGGATGTTTCTCTTGGTGAGGATTAAAAAGAAAAATTAGCTCTGGCAGGTGTGGCTCAGTGGATTGAGCACTGGCCTGCAAACCGAAAAGTCACTTGTTCGATTCCCACAACCTGGGTTGTGGGCCAGCTTCTCCCTCTCTTGCCCTGTCTAAAAATAAATAAAATATTTTTTTAAAAAATTAGCCCTGGCAGGTGTGGCTCAGTGGATTGAATGCCAGTCTGTGAACAAAAGGGTCGCCAGTTTGATTCCCAGTCTAGGGATACTGCCTGAGTTACGGGCCATGTCCCCTGCTGTGTTGCTCTTTCTCTCTTTCTCCGTTCCCCTCTCTCTAAAATAAATAAATAAAATCTTTTTTAAAAAAATCGTGGAATGAGAATAAAACCACAAGCAGATTCTACTTCAAACCCATCGAAATGACAAGGCCAGCCCTGGATGGCGGCGCAGGACCGCCACGCGCACTACCGCTTCAAGCGCGTTCGGAGACTCGCCGGGCCAGGATCGGCCGGGCCAGGATCGGCCAGCCCTGCGCATCTGGGAAAGAAGGCCCAGCACTGGACCTCCGAGAGGGCGTGGCCAAAATCCACGTTGCTTAGCAACAGGGGCCAGCCGGGAGGCGGGGCCCACTCCAGTGCTCTTCCGTCCGTGCCCCTGCAGGCCGGAAGTGGCGCTGGGGGGCGAGGCTGAGAGGGCGGCGGCGGCGGCGGCGCCAGTGGTGTTGACAAGAGGGCTCGGGAGCAGGTGAGTGAAGATGATCTTGTACTTCTCCTTGCTCATGCGTTATGCGGGTCCCCACCTCTTCACCCCATACTTGGCCTTTCTCCTTCGGCGACCCAGGCTCCCAGGAGACCCCACACCCAAAGCACCCTGCCTGAGCTCGCGCCCACCTCCCCTTGGTATTCGAGTCCACGCGTGTTCTTGCAGCGGTGTGGGTAGAAAGGCTGCCGCAGAAGCTGGGGCCAGCCAGCTCCGCCGGCCTTTCCAGCCCCAGAGGGTCAGCAGGTCCGATTTCCACAGCCTTTAGGACTTAAGTTTCGTTGAGTTTGAGCCCGTTTCTACCAACGACAGGATTAAAGTCCCAGTAGGAAACTTCCTACCCCATGTTGCCTACACAATAAGTAAAATACCATTGCTACTTATGCTCTTGAGGTTGCTTGAGATTAATTAAAAACAGAGTAAGACTTAAAACAGAATGTCCATGAGAAGTCTCTTGCAAGGGTCAGATAGTCAGGATATTGTTAAACAAACTGGCGAAGTCACCCAAAGCTCAGCTGATATTTACTCATTTGTAGGAAAGATCTCTCATATATAGCCTGTCTTACTGAACAAAAGCAAAGGCAGAGTTTAAAAGGAAAAAAAACGCTGTCGTCTGTGAAAGAGTTCCCAACGCCTCCTAGTGCTGATGGGCTGATAGCTAGCGAAGTGAATTTGCCCTTGAGCAGAATGATAAGTTAATCAGGATAGGCAGTAGCAGTTTCTTGCTTTTCTTTAAGAAACCCAGTGATTTCAGCTGAGGAGCTTGTGTTTTGTGCTCATCTTTAAGTACTGGCTGCTAATGTCTTTCTAATGCCACCTCCAGATCTCACCACTTCTTTTCTTACGGTTTCACAGTGAGCATACAGCAGTTTAGATTAACTCAACAAATACTGAGTGTCTGCTGAGTGCCAGGCATAGTTCTAGGTGATGAGGAGTGCTAAGGGTATAGCACTCAACAAAACAGAAAATCCTCATCCTCAAGGAACTTCAATTCTACAGGAAGATACAGATAACAAGTAAGATAAATAAGCAAAATATGGATGATGCTAAAGAGAAAATACAGGGCAAGGAAGGATGAAATAAAGGGAATGACCCTGGTATCATTTGGACATTTATTAGGGTATTTTACCAGTTTTCTGGGTCCTTATTGCATTGATTGGCATGCTTTTGGCTTCAAGTGTCAAGAATACATTAAAACTAGTTCAAACTATGGAAGGATTCCACTGGCTTTCATACAGGGTAAGTCCAGAGCACCAGAAATAGGTGGGGCCAAGGGCTTAAACGAGATAATCAGGATTTGGTAATGTGATGGTGGATGGGTGGTCTTATTGGTCCCCTGTTCTCTCACATAACTGCTCTTTATTACTTTTTTTCATCCACAAATTCAAACACTATCTCACAGTTCCTGTGGTTCTTAGTTAGGTGATTATAGTTTATCAACTGTGACTCAGTGAGTGTGGAGCAGTGTAAAGGGGGAGGTCAGGTTTGAGTGGTTTGGAAGGAATAGTGGGAGTTACTAGATGAAGACAGGCAGAGGAACAGTGTGTACAAAAGATCAGCAGTGCGACTAGGGGAACAGACGTTGGGCGTAGGGTTTGGGGAGAGATTACACTAGAGGTAGACAAGAGCCAGGTAGTGAAAAGACCTGGAGCCAAGCTGGGGTGTCTGAGCTTTGTTCTAGAGTTGTTAGGGGTCTTTCAAAAGTTGTTGTTTTTTGGTTTTGGTTTTTTTTTAAAGATTTTATTTATTTATTTTTAGACAGAGATGAAGGAAGGGAGAAAGAGGGAGAGAAACATCAGTGTGTGGCTGCCTCTCATGCACCCCCAAATGGGGAACTGGCCCACAACCCCGGCATGTGCCCTGACTGGGAATCAAACCAGCAACCCTTTGCATTGCAGGCCGGGCTCTTTCAAGAGTTTTTAAGCAGGGGAATGACATGATCAGGAGATATTTTAGAACACTATCTCTTGCAGCTTGAAGGAAAGAAGATTTGAGAGGGGTACAGAAATCCAGGTAAGAAGTTATAAAAATATGACCTAAAGCAGTGGTTGTTGGAATGAAGAACTAAACTGTAGAGACAGAATTTGTTGGATTTTTCAAAATGTGCTGTATATCTTACTCAAACTTGGTCTTTATAAAGCTCACAAATTTAGTGAATTCTGTTCCCGTTCTCATTTTATAAAATCCTTCATGGAGCTTAGGTTGTCTAGACGTGGTGTCAAAAAGTAGAAGACTAAGGAGGAGAAGAAATGAGAGGAGGAGGGGAAGAATGCTAATACTGAACTGAATAACCAGGAAGCAGACGTTGAGACATCAAGGGACATAGCTAAAGTAGAACAAATATTTAAAAATTGGAAGTGGGCCTGAGGAAGAAGTGCACTGGCTTATAGATGAAAATTATCAGCTATATGTTGGTAATTGTTGAACCTGGATAATGAGTACATGGGCTGATGGTCTCCACTTTTATGAATATTTAAACATTTACTTATCAAAAAGTTTTTATTATTTTAAAGTATATTTTATTGATTATGCTATTACAGTTGTCCTATTTTTTTTCTGCCCTTTATCCTCCTCCACCCTGCACCCTCCTCCCTCTAGCATTCCTACCCCTCAGTTACGTGTCATACATAAAAGTTCTTTGGCTTCTCCATTTCCTACACTATTCTAAATCTCCCCCTGTCTATTTTGTACCTACCAGTTATTCTTATTCCCTGTACCTTTTCCCCCATTCTCTCCCCTCCTCCTCCCCACTGATAACCCTCCATGTGATCTCCATTTCTGTGATTCTGTGGTTGTTCTAGTTGTTTGCTTTGTTTTTGTTCTTTAGGTTCAGTTGTTGATAGTTACGAGTTGTTTGTTGTCATTTTACTATTCATAGTTTTGATCTTCTTTTTCTTAGGTAAGTCCCTTTAACATTTCATGTAATAATGGCTTGGTGATGATGAACTCCTTTAACTTTACCTTATCTGGGAAACACTTTATCTCCCCTTCCATTCTAAATGATAGCTTTGCTAGATAGAATAATCTTGGATATAGGTTCTTGCCTTTTATGACTTTGAATTACTTCTTTCCAAGCTTCTTGCCTGTAAGGTTTCTTTTGAGAATTCAGTTGATAGTCTTATGGGAACTCCTTTGTAGGTAACTGTCTCCTTTATTCTTGCTGCTTTTAAGATTCTCCCCTTATCTTTAGTCTTGGGTAATTTAATTATGATGTCTTGGTGTGTTCCTCCTTAAGTCCAACTGCTTTGGGACTCTCTGGGCTTCCTGAACTTGCATGTCTATTTCCTTTGCCAGATTGGGGAAATTTTCCTTTGTTATTTTTTCAAATAAGTTTTCCATTTCTTGCTCTTCCTCTTCTCCTTCTGGCACCCCTCTGATTTGGATGTTGGAACTTTTAAAGTTGCCCCAGAGGTTCCTAAGTGTCTCCTCATTTTTCTGAATTCTTGTTTCTTCATTCTGTTCCGGTTGAATGTTTATTTCTTCCTTCTGTTCCAAATCGTTGATTTGAGCCCCGGTTTCCTTCCCATCACTGTTGGTTCCCTGTATATTTCTTTTAATTTCACTTTGTATAGCCTTCACTTCTTCCTTTATTTTTGCATCTATATTCAGTCATTTCTGTGAGCATCTTGATTACCATTGTTTTGAACTCTGCATCTGATAGGTTGGCTATCTCCTCACCGCTTAGTTCTTTTTCTGGAGTTTTGATCTGTTCCTTCATTTGGGCCATATTTCTTTGTCTCGATGCACCTGTTACGTTGTAAAGGATGGAACCTAAAGGTATTGTCCAGGGCGGGGCAACCCACTTTGCTGCATTGTGGTGCCGTATGTGGGAGAGAGATCAGAGAGGGAACTATGCCACTTGCTCAGCTCTTGCCCTGCTTTCAGTCACTTCCTCCACTTCCCACAAATGAATTGGGCCCTTCTGGTGCTGATTCCTGGGTGGGTGGGTTTGTGTACGTGCCAGGACCTGGTGGGTCCCTCCAACACAGAGCCTCCTGTGAGGCTGGGAGTTTCTCTCGCCACCGCAACACTCACAGGTTTTTATAGCCAGAGATTTTGAGGCTTTATTCCAGAGGGCCGATGCTGGAACCCTGTGTTGTGTGGTCTGTCTTGCTCCTCAGTTGTTCCTCTCGGTTTATCCCTGTGCAAATGTAGGACCACCCAGTCCACCAGCCGCCACCTTGCTGTGTGTCTTCACCACCCCTCCTATCCACCTCCGTCCCTCCTATCGGTCTGGATAAATGTTTCTTCTTTAACTCCGTGGTTGTCAGACTTCCATACAGTTTGATTTTCTGGCAGTTCTGGTTGTTTTTTGTTTTTAAATTGGTTATTGTTCTTTTGGTTGTGTGAGGAAGCACAGCATATCTATCTACGCCTCCATCTTGGCCAGAAGTCATCAAAAAGTTTTTTAAAATAATGATTAAAAAGTAAGGAAACCGAAGTTAAGTCCTACTTGTCTTTTAGTGTTGATCAAAGTGATCAAATAAAAAAAGAAAAGTAAGTAAGAGTCATACATTTATCTTTTAGAGAGTTTTTCCTTTTCCTCCTCCCCTTTATGTAAGGATAATAGTAACACTGATTTTTAGGCTCTGGCTGGTGTGGCTCAGTGGAGCGAGCGCCAGCTTGTGAACCAAAAGGTCACTGGTTAGATTCCCAGTCAGGGCACATGCCTGGGTTGCAGGCCAGGTCCCCAGTTGGGGACATATGAGAGGCAGCCATTTGATGTTTCTCTCCTTCTCTTTCTCCCTCCCTTCCCCTCTCTCTGAAAATAAATAAATAAAATCTAAAAAAACCCCAAAACCAACAAGTAACACTGATTTTGGGGGCAGTCAAAGGAAATAAAATCTGCCTTAGAATTCAGGAAAAAGGCTTACTCTATGTTATTTTCTGGACAAACCTACACAACTTACTCTATGTAACAGTTACTTGTCTGAAATGCAGATAAATACTCCTCCTTAACTTATTTGTAGGAGGTACTGTGAACCGTCCTCAGTTACTTTTAAAGTTATGCACTTGTGTAAAGGAAAGGAACTGTGTGTTGAGGTTTGTGAGTGCGTATGCTGTGATGCATTTGCCTTTATCCAGGCCCTACAACCTTCAAATGTGTCTTTGTTTGAAATATGATTAAGGGCCTATTCTTTGTCTTGGGCTTATTTGCTTGGTAAAGAGAGGAAATAGTTGTTCAACTGTAAACAGTCGAACACTAGCTGTCATTGTCTGACTTTTGCTTTGCTCAGCTGAAAGTCCAGGGCTGCCTAGTTGGATATGGTGGGTGTCTCCCAAATACCCATGTGGAACTAACAGAATATTTGGGCCACTCTTGGCCATGACACAGACCTAATGTAAAAGAAGTTCTGAAACCATTCTTATTTAGGGACCAGCATTTGAGCACACTTGATATAAGATCAATTAGTGATTACAGACCATGAAGTCTGTGCAAGGAAACAGGCCCTGGAGTGAAGAGAATATGCACTATTATACTCGTCCTCTTGTTCAGGGCTCTGTAAACTTTCCCCTGCATTTAACTGACATTTACTGAACGTCTGCCACATGTTTGGCACAGGGGATGCGACAGAGTCCTCCTGTCCTTAAATAGCTGTCAGCTGCAGGAGTGGTATCCTGAGTGCTTTGAAAGAACAAGGCCAAGTTCACTGGTGTGGAGGGTGGCTAACCCTGGGTCAGTAGTGCTCACACAACCCTTGAGGCTGTTCCAGCTAAAGCTTGGAGGACTGAGAGAGAGGGCTTCCTAGGCAGGAGGACCAGCGTATGGAAAGTGTTGAAAATCAACATTCCTTAATGATCCAGTCATAGCACAAGCTAAGTGGACAAAGGCAATTTAATAAAACAACACAAATGCCCAATGAATAGAGTAACCCCCCTTATTTGTGGGGGATATATTTCAAGACCCCAGTGGATACCTAAAACCGCAGATAATATCAAACCCTATATACTGTTTTTTTTCTTTTATGTACATACCTATGATAAAGTTTAATTTATAAATTAGGCACAGTAAGAGAAAAACGATAACTAATAATAAAATAGAACAGTTATAACAATAATAATATAGTAAGTTATGTGCGTGTGGTCACTTGTTTCAAGGGATCACTTGCCATTTAATATTTTCAGACCTTGGTTGACCACGAGTAACTGAAACCACAGATAAGGGGGGACTACTATACGTGACAAGAAGTAGGATATGCTGTTCTGTATAATTCCTATTTTTCAGAACGTCGTCCAACAGGGTATGAATTAGGTGTAAGAATTCCCCAAAGGAAACAAAGAAATCTCCTCTCTCCTCTAGACATTAAGAGTGACTTTAGCCCTGACTGGGTGTGGCTCAGTTGGTTGGGCGTCGTCCTGTAAAGCAAAAGGTCACAGGTTCGATGCCAGGTCAGGGCACATGCCTGGGCTGCAGGGTTGATCACTAGTCGCTAGTCGGGGTGCATGTGAGAAGCAACCAATCGATGTTTCTCTTCCTCTCTTTCTCCCTCCCTTTCCCTCTCTCTAAAAATAAATAAATAAAATCTTTTTTTTTTTTTAAAGAGGGGCTTTTGATGTCATCGATATGTAGTGCTAGAGTGGTGAGGTGATCTTTTCATTTTTTTAAGCCATTAACAAAATCCTTTCAGTTTCTGTTAGTAGCTGGTGAAGCTAGATAGTAAAGTTAATCTTATTTAGAGCTTTTCCCTAAGTATTCCTTACATATTTTTTCCACTTAAAAAAACTTATCTACTATTTCCCCTTAGTATCTCCTCTGCTTATATAAATGTATGTTTCCTTCTCTCTGTTTTTTAATTTGCATGCACACTTTTTCCCCTCTTGTTTTATTTATTTAAATTTGAAGTAGCCCTGATTTGAATAATGTCTACTTTGTAAAATTGTCACCCGAATGTGGTTGAGGAATGCAAAGAGTAGATATTCTTTGCATTCACTTGGCTCTGCTAGAATTTCTGGGCACACAGAAGTGAACCTTCTCTTTCATTATTTATTCCCTCACAGAAATCAAACTATAGTACCAACTTCTCACAATTGTCAGATGAAACCAAAGTTATGACTTTAAGGCATGCTGTTAAAAAATAAAAATTTTAGCCCTGGCTGGTGTGGCTCAATGGATTGAGCGTTGGCCTGCAAACTGAAAGGTCACCAGTTCAGTTCCTGGTTGGAGCACATGCCTGGGTTGTAGGCCAGGGCCCTAGTTGGGGGCATGCAAGAAGCAACCAGTTGATGTTTCTCTTCCCCTCCTTCTCCCTCCCTTCCCTCTAAAAAATAAATAAAATCTGACTTATTATTAAAGTACACTGAAATGATCTTTTCTCAAAAAAAAAAAAAACCCAAAAGCTATCAAATGTTAGTAAAAAAAATTAGACTACCCACTTTTTTTGTTTTTATTTATTGATTTTAGAGAGAGAGAGGAGGAGAGAGAAATATTAATTTGTGTTGTTTCGCTTCTTCATGCATTCATTGGTTGATTTTTTTTTTAATCCTCTCTTGAGAACATTTTTTTTATCCCTTTTATTTTTGAGAGAGAGAGAAACATGATTGGTTGCCTTCCATATGCACCCAGAGTGGGGATCGAACCGACAGCCCAGGTATGTTCCCTGACTGGGAATTGAACCCGAAACCTTTTGGTTACAGGACAGCGGTCCAACCAACTAAGCCATACCAGCCAGAGCCATTGGTTGATTCTTGTATGTGACCTGACAGGGGATTGAATCTGCAACCTTGGTGTAACCAGAAGATGCTTTGATCAACTGAGCTACCTGGCCAGGGAGCCCCCTACTTTCATAATATCTGTAGAATTACCAGTTATTTGTTCTGTAAGTTTTTCTTCTGCCCTTGGTAGAATTTTTATGCTTTCTATATCTATTTAAAAAACAATGAGAATGAGGCTTTTTTTTTCTTTTTCTTTTTAATTTTCTGTTCTCTCTGACTCAGTAAACCCTAGAGAAAGAGCTCTTGGAAAAAAAAGGAGACACTATTTCATTTCTGCATGTACAGGGTCTGGCAGAAGTAACACTTGCTTGAGCATGGTTGGTAAGATAATATGGGTATAATAATTTATAGTTTTAATCTGAACATTTCACCTAAAATGTCATATGGTGTCTTGAGTGTGATATTGTTATGTTACAGAATTCCATGCTTATGATTTTGTAATAAAAAGGGATGCTATTTGTGCCGGACCCTGTGCTATAGCGTGCCTACCCTTGAAAAGTTAATGAACTGCATAAACTGTTGTTTTATTTTATGGTTTCCCATGGTTAGTGTTTCCACCCTGAGCAGCATAGCCTGTACACTCCTGGGAGGACAGGGGTGGCAGCTACAGGGGCCTTAAACAGACACACTCATAATCACTAGGTGTGTCTGCTTTCTCACAGTTCCTTAGTGCCAGGGGAATAATCTGTTTGAAAATCCATACACATGGATTATGTGTTTATTCCACTTCAGGTTATCCTTAGAGTCATATCTTTTACCTTAATATATATCATTGATACATTTTCTTTCTCATCCCTTGCATGTTTCTTCTTTCTTTTTTTTGTTTTGTTCTATTGGACATTAAGTCAAATGTGAACTTTATAGTTATCATTTATTTTATTTTATTTTATTTTTTATCCTCACCTGAGGACACTTTAATTTGCTTTTTAGAGACAGAGAGGAGGGCGGGGAGAAAGGAACATAGTTGTGAGAGAATCATTGATTGGCTGCCTTTGTATGTACCCAGACTGGGGATCCGCGCCAGGACCAGGTTTCATGCATGTGCAGAGTTGGGGGGAGCGTCTCATGCACCGGCACCCGGACCAGGGATGCATCCTCATCTTCGGCTATGTGCCTTGACTGGGAATCGGATCACAACCTTTCTGTTTTGGGACGATGCTCCAACCACTGGGCCACACGGGCCAGAGCATATAGTTATCAATTCTGAATCTCAGAATTGATAGGAAAAAATGCCAATCAATGACCGTCTGAAAATCCTGAGACTCGATTTCTAATTTCTGTACTCAAGGCCACCGGCTTGTTAGAATAGACAGAAAAGAACATTAGATGCAAATAAAGTAAAGATACAAATCTTTTAACCTCACAGTCTTTTTCCTTATTTTTTTCTTCAACTGTTTTATCTTTACAGCTTTTATTTTAGATGGAAATTGCTTAATTCCTTTTTGGTATCTGGAAAGCATTCATTTAATGTCATATACAGTATGGGACAAAAATAGACTTACAGTTGTGAGTACATAGAACACAAAGTTTATTTTTGTATTATTTATTTAATTAATTTTTTAAAAGTTCCTGATTTTCGAGAGAAAGGAAAGGGGAGAGAGAGAGAAACATCGATTTGTTGTTCCGCTTATTTATGCACTTACTGGCTACTTCCTGTGTGTGCCCTGACGGGAGAGCAAACCTACAATCTTGGCATATTGGGACGGCACTCTAACCAACTGAACGACCTGACCAGGGCATGTTATTATTTATTAATTATTATATTATTTTTCATAAGAACAACTATAAGTCTACTGTTTGTCTCTGTATTTGTGGATGCACGTGGATTTTGTTTCCCTTTTAAGATCTGTTGAATTGATGTGAACAAATGTTAACAGTTCCCCGGGATTCCTATTCTCCAGACATCTCACATTGAATTTTGCCAGCTTAGAGATAGCCATCTTTGTCCCTAAGTTGGACTCTTCTTGCCAAGTGTCTATGGGTCTTCCCTGTGCCAGCAAATGAGGAACCAGAAAACACACTTGGTATCAGGGATATGGCTTCTCCAGGTGTGTGGTCTGCAGATGCTTCATTGTGATATTAGAGGCAAAATACCTTTAAGTTTCTCTTACTCCATCTTTATCTGGAATTTAACCTTTTCCATTTGAAACAGAAAGAAAAAAGCTCTAAGTTTGTAAACATCAATTCAGTTTAGGAGGAGGCCTCTGGTACTTCATTTCGGAGCCTGTTCAGATCAGGTCCTTTTGGCAGGGCCCGACGCCCTCCCACCCCCGTAACTCCCACAGGTGCTGCCCCCGCTCCAGGAAGCCAAAATGATGGCTGACAATATTCATAACTTTTGTAAAAAAGGTAAACTTACATGTTCAGGAAGTTGAGCAAACCTCAAACAGGATAAACTTGAAGAAATCTATGCCAAGACCGATTACAATTAAACTGAAAATTTAAAAAAAGAAGAATAGACATGTTACTTATGGGGAAAAACAATGCAAACAACAGCAGATTTCTTGTTAGAAACATTGAAGGCCAGAAGGAAGTGGCATAACATTTGTGAAGTGCTGAAAGAAAAGAACCTATCAAACCCCGAGTTGTTTTTTGTTTGTTTGGTTTTTTTTTTTGAGAGTACGTTTATTAAAGCTGGGGACAGTGAAACAAAGGTGGGCTTAAATAGAAGAAGCAACAGGAGAGCCTGGGAGGGGCGGCCATAGCTCACTGGGAAGTCAGAGAAAAGGGACCCTTGGGGACAGGTTCCGGGGGTTAGCCTGGGACAGGCTGCTGCTGCTGCCCATTGCTCCCCTGATTGTGGGGTCCCTTAGAGTTTAGGAGGAAAAAAATCACGTGAAAAGGAGATTCGATTGGGCATGCCCCAAGGAGGGTGTGCCTCAAACGCTGAGATTTATACCTGGCAAAATTATTCTTCAGGAATGATAGAGAAATAAAGACATTTTCAAATCAAGGAAAATTCATTTGTTGCCAATAGACCTACTTTAGAAGAATGACTGAAGGAAGTTCTTGAAACAGGAAGGAAAAGGTAAAAGAAGGGATCTTGAAAGCTTAGGGAGAAAAAAAATAGAAAAAACAAAAATATGAGTAAATGTTACAGATTTTTTTTCTTCTTGAGTTTTCTAAATTGTTTGATGGTTGGAACAAAAACCATAATATTGATATGGTTCTCAATGGATATAGAGGAAATATTTAATACAATTATAATGCACACAAGGGTAGGTAAAAGGACTTAAAGGGAAGTACATTTTCTACATTTCACTTGAAGTACAATAGTAAAATGCTGACACCAGTAAATTGCACTAAGTTAGGTGTGCCTAATGTAATACTCAGCAACACTATAGATAAATCAAACGAGAGTCTTAACTGACATTCAAATAATCCACAGGAAGTCAGGAAAAAAGATCCAAGAAGCAAAAACAGGGAGCAAGCTACTAAAAGACAGATTGAAGGCCTAACATATTGATAATTTCCTTGAAAGTGAGTGGTCTGAAAGTAAAAGACATTGCAATGTGGATTAAAAAAAAAGACCCAACTCTGGCCAGAGCGTTCATTTTGTTAGAGCATCATCCCGATACGCCAAGGTCGCAGGTTCCATCTCAAGGCACACACAGGAAGCAACCAATGAATGCATAAAAAAGTGGAACAATAAATCGATGTCTTTGTCTCTCTCTGTCTCTTTCTCTCTCTTTTTCTTCCTCCCTCCTTCCCTCCTGCCCTCTCTCTAAAAATCAATCAATAACTTAAAAAAAATTTTAAGTGATCCAGCCCTGGCCAGGTGGCTCAGGTGGTTGGAGTATACATCAAAAAGGTTGTGGGTTCGATCCTCAGTCAGGGTGCGTGTGGAAGACAACTGATTGATATGTCTCTCTCTCTCTCTCTCTCTCTCTCTCTCACTCTCTCACCCCCTTTGCCCCCCGTTGTGCCCCCACCTCCCCCATCCTCTCTGTCTGAAATTTATTTTATTTTATTTTATTTTTAGACAGAGGGGAAGGGAGGGAGAAAGAGACGGAGAGAAACATCAATGTGTGGTTACCTCTTGCGCGCCCCCTACTGGGGACCTGACCCACAACCCAGGCATGTGCCCTGACTGGGTAATCGAACCAGCAACCCTTTGGTTCGCAGGCCCGATGCTCAATCCACTGAGCTACACCAGCTAGGGTGAAATTAATTTTTAAAAAAATACCCTCAGGTGAGCATTAAAAAAAATAAAATAATAAAATAAATTTTAAATTATCCTTATATTGTCTAAAAGAAACCTACTTCAAATATGAAACAGGTGAATTGAAAGTAAAAGGATAGAAAAAGATACAGATATATCATGCAAACATTAATCAAAAAAGAGAAGAATAACTATATTAATAATTAAGGAATTATTAAGGGATCTCCTAACGTGTGGAGAAGAGTCACATTTCCAGTCGTATTTTAAAAACACACTTCATGCATGTCAGTGCACAGAGCTTTATTGGAGGGAGCCATAAGAAACTGCTGACAGCCCGGGCCCGGTGGTTCAGCTGGTTGGAATGTGTTCCCATACATCAAAAGGTTGCAGGTTCAATCCCCAGTCAGGTCAGGTACAGGAGACAACTGACTGATATTTCTCTCTCCAACTGGGGTGTGTGTGTGTGTGTGTGTGTGTGTGTGTGTGTGTGTGTGTGTGTTTCACTCTAAAATCAAACATACCCTCATGTGACAGTTTAAAAAAAAAAGAAAAACAAACTGCTAACATGCTTCTCTTGAGCTTGAGAGCCACAAGAAGGAGGGAGATTTATGCTTTTACCCCTTTCAAGTGTGTTATGTATGATATATTGCTGACTAAAAAAAAATAGAACCCCAAACTACATCAGTACTAACTGTTTTGCATTATCCTTTGTTCTTAGCTTTGCGGATCTATGTGGCTGAGGGACTCTAAGACCGATGAGCTGCTTGATCACTGGGAGAGGCTCTTCCTCCCCTTCTTTTGCTTTCCTTCTGGCTGACAGTGGGGGCGGAGTCTCCACGGCAGGGGCCGGGAGGCGAGAGAAACCTAGTCATCATCTGATAGTGAAAGTGGGATGACCTACGTCCTTCACCTGACGCATTCACAGGCTACCTGAGATGCATTTCACCAACAGCTTTATAATCCCTAGGTCCACCTGTCCAGATCCAGTCACCAGATGCACCAGCAGCTGCCCGGAAGTTAATGTTGAACACGTCCTCCAGGCGCTCCTGCCACAAGGTAGGTCTGGGAAACGAGGGTCAGAGACAGTGTGACCAGCTCTGTCATTTTGAGCAGATGCCCCTCATTCCTGCATAGACAGTCTAAGGGCAGTTTCCCGCTGGCATCTGGTAAATGCTCTGGCTTCCGACTGATGAGGGCAGCTGTAGCTCTGAGAGCTTGAGTTTCTTGCCCAACATTTTAAAGCTCTTAAGTAAGAGAACTTTAAAGATAGAGCTTTTAAAATCAAGAATTTTAGAATGTTGATTTCTCTTTCAGCTTTCTTTCCTTTACCGAAGGAATTCATGTGTTTTAATTATTTCAAACACCCCCTTACTGGGGACAGAGTGGCCAGGTTTGCTGAGTAAGTGGCTCGTCTGTTGGTCAAGGTTCTGTTGCTGACTCTTTCCCCAGTTACCCCTCCAGATATCTGCCCCACCTCCCCCACACCCAAGCCAGGTGCTTGGGTTTGGTGAGGTCCCTGGTCATGAGTCACTGTTCGATTTCCTGTGTTGAACTTACTACCTTTGACAGACACACCTCTTCTGACTTCCAAGATGGTAAAACTTATGTGTCAGCCCTAAGGAGAATGTACACAGATTTGTTTGGTTTTCTTTTTAAATTGCGGTTAAAATACACATGACATAAAATTTATCATTAGTGACATTTGCTACTCATGATGTTACATAACCATCACCACCACTTTTATCCCCACAAAAGGAACCCCTTCATCTATTAGCAGTCACTCCCCATCCCCCCACCCCACCCCCCACCCGAGCCCTTGGCAACCACTAATCTAATCTTTCGGCCTGTATGGATTTGCCTGTTCTGGGTATTTCATATAAATGGAATTATATAATATGTGACCTTTTGTGTCTGGATTATTTCACTGAGCATAAGTGTTTTCAGGGCTCATCCATGTTGCAGTGTGCAAGAGCTTTATTCCTCTTAGGGCCAAATAATATTCTATTGCACGGAATTACCACATTTTGCTTATCGATTCCATTTGGGTTGTTAGAAATAATGAAGTTATGAATATCTGTTTACAAATTTTTTATGACTCTTTTTATTTCTTTTGGGTTAGAAGTGAAATTGCTGGATCATATGGTAATTCTGTGTTTAATTTCTTGAGGAACCGCCAAACTGTTTTCCACAGCAGGTGGACCATTTTCCATTCCCACCAGCAATACATAAGAATCCCAATTTCTCCACATCCTCACCAGCCCTTTTCGTTGTTGTTTTTTTTTTTAATCCTCACCCAAGGCTATGTTTATTGATTTTAGAGAGAGAGGAAGGGAGAGAGAGAGAAACATTGATCAGCTGTCTCCTGTACACACCTCAACCGGGGCTCAGACCCAAAACCTTTGGGTGCATGGGATGATGCTCCAACCGACTGAGCCCCCAGGTCAGGGCAACACTTGCCATTTTTAATTTTTGTAATTCAAGCTACCCTAATGGGTGTATACACAGGTTTTTAAATGAATGATTTTTATTAAATGGAGGAAACCAGTTAAAGTCAGAAAGTAAAAAGTTTATACCAAAAACATCAGTCCCTTGTCTCTTTCCATCCTCTTTTAGCCCATTCCTAGAGGGAGCAGGTTTCTGTAGTTTCTTCTGAGTTTTACCTCCATTTAACCTCTGGTATGTTCTATTTTACCCATTTTGTGTCATTGGCTAGGTGAGGATTACAACTTACTCTGGCTCATATAATCCCTCCCATTTTCTTAATATAATTTGTGTTAGGACATTGGTTTGATTATTAAAAAGGATTAAGACAACAAACATCTTGCCTTACACAAGACAGAAGTTTGTTTCTTTCTCATTTATGAAGAACTCAAGGATTGATGGTGATGGTTTCCAGCTATGAGGGACCCATGATCTTTCTGTTCTGTGGCTTCACCATCTTGAAAACTGTTTTCCATAGCCCTGGCTGGTGTGGCTCAGTGGATTGAGTGTCAGCCTGCGAACCAAAGGGTTGCTGGTTCGATTCCCCAGTCAGGGCATATGCCTGGGTTGCGGACCAGGTTCCCAGTAGGTGGCTCATGAGAGGCAACCACACTTTGATGTTTCTCTCCCTCTCTTTCTCCCTCCCTTCCCCTCTGCCTCAAAATAAAAAATAAAGCCTTTTTAAAAAATAAAAATAATAACAATTAAAATATATTTTTTAAATGTTTTCCATCTTATTTTTCAAGGCGGCCACTCCAGGTTTCCCCACACCCACCCACCATCCAGCCAGAGGAAGGGGAGCAGGGCAGGAGAGAGCTTATTCTCCCCTGCAAAGGCTCAGAAGCTGCGCATATCCGCTGTACTAATCCGTGCAGCTGTCCACTTTCTTCCATGTGACTTCTAACATATTTTACCTTCTTATTAACAATTAACTAGGGCACCCCAGCTGGTGTGGCTCAGTTGATTGGGCATCATCCTGGGAACAGAAAGGTTGCCAGTTCGATTCCTCATGAGGGCACATGCCTGGGTTGCAGGTTCGGTCCCCCAGGGCACGTACAGGAGGCAACCAAACAATTGATGTTTCTGTCTCACATCAGTTTTTCTCTCCCTCTCTTTCTCCCTTCCCCTCCTCCAAAAATAAAATATTTTTAAATAAAAAATAATAATAACAATTAGCTAGTGTTTGAGTGCTTCATATGTGTCATATACTGTTCTAAACGCTGCTTTCTATTCACTCACTAATTTAACCCTCAAAGCAGTCTTTTAAAGAGGTTATTGTTTCCCCTTCACAGATAAGGAAACCACTGCTGTCAAATCAAGGAAATGCCCAGGTCACACAGTGAGTAAGGGGCGACGCCGAGGCTCCAGGGCCACCTTCACTCATGATGCTTTTAAATTGGAGTCCACGACCCTCCAGGGAGTCCCACAGGCCACCCTTTCCGACTGTACTTTAGTCTTAATCAGAGGCGCCCGGGCCATGATCTGGCAGGACTTACTTAGTTAACATTTAGTTATTTCAGCCCCGGCCCCACACCGCCCTGCCGCTCCCTGGGCTTGTCCCGGGGTCAGTGGGCAAGCAATATCAGTGTATGAAGGATGAAAATATTTCCTGCGCTGGCTCTATACCAATTTACCTCTCAGAATTAAAGACCTTCTTACATGGAATCGTTGACACCCTAAACATTTATTTAGCTTTTATTTCTTGGGCTGATGGCCCACAGTCACCACTGCAATTACGCTCCTGCACCTCTGAGAACAGCAGGGCCTTGGAGATCATGTTGTGCTGCAGCTCTTAACTGTCTCTTGTTTTATTGATGCAGTGATCAGGAGGTAAACTTTGGGATGTGCACACGATGGACAGCAAGGACTTGGAAGCCGAAATCCACCCCTTGAAGAATGAAGATGGGAAATTGCAGGAGAATCTGGGAAACCAATTGAAGAAGGAAGATAACTTGAAAAGCACGCCCCTGCATTCTCGCCTCTCCCGATGCCGAACAGCGGCGTTTTTCCTCTCGCTGTTTATCTGCCTCTTGGTAGTGTTTGTGATTTCCTTCATCATCCCGTGTCCAGACAGGCTGGTGTTAGAAGGGACATGGAGGATCAATTACAACATGGCAGGTGCGTCCTCACCCCCACCCCCGCAATGACATTTTCTCTTCTGGGCGGGCCATGAGCGTGTGTATCCAGGAATCTGGAAGTCATCTATTATATTTTAAGTCAGCAACTTTTATTGTCCCTCACATAGTTCATGCAAAAGAGAATATGGCAAATTGCTCAGGGTGGCATGAAAAAAAAAAAGCAGATTTGAACACATTGCGCTATTTACACTGGGAACTAATGGGGTCTGTTTACTCCAGGGTCCCCCTGACGTCACGCACAGCAGCTGCACTTGTCCAGTGCTCCTTTGCAGACCCACCTCTGTGTACAGTGGGCACAGCCCATGGGATAGCACAAGCAGCAACTCCTCTTGCTGGAGGTGCATTTGCAGCAGCTGGCACACATGCAGGATCGACCAGTGGGGCAAGAGCATTTGGGGTCCATTTCAATCAGAGATGAGGGAGGAGGTCCAAAGCTAGAGGCAAGAGGCATGTGCGCGCTGGTGCAGTGCGTGGCAGAAGTCATCAGCCCTACATGCCTGCATTTCTATGTCCACAGTTTTCCTGGAATTTGCGGGGAGCTGCAAGATCAGCTTCTCAGTAAAAATGGAAGGACGGCTTTGGAAGCATAGCAGCCTGCTCTCCCATTTCAGGAAGGGCAAGCTAGATCGATAGAGGAAAGTGGTTCTTTTGGTTACTTTTCAGAATTAAAAAATAAATAAAACAGTAACTGGCAGAAGAGATAGAGAGAAGGCTGTTCTGAAATGCGGCAAATATGCAGCTCATTTCGTAGTCCAGTCTTCCTGAAGGGTTTAGCTAGAGTAAAACACGTTTTCATTTCTCATTAAATTGGCGGTCTGGAATTTTTGCCTTTATGAAAAGCAGCTGAATCAGCCTCTTTCTGGACATTCCACTGCTTTCTCAGAGTTGCCTATGCTGTTATTATTATTTTTATTCTTTTTCCTATGCTTTTATTGTTACAGCAAAGAAATCATAACCAAAACCAAAGTCATGAACCTGGCTGGTATAGCTCAGTGGATTGAGCATTGGCCAAAGAGTCGCTGGTTCGATTCCCCAGTCAGGGCACATGCCTGGGTTGCGGGCCAGGCCCCCAGTGGGGGGGTGCATGAGAGGCAACCACACACTGATATTTCCCCCTCTTTCTCCCTCCCTTCCCCTCTGTCTAAAAATAAAACTAAAAAACTTAAAAAAAAAACAACCCAAGTCATGAAGATTCCCCTGTTTTCTGCTAAGAATTTTATAGTTTTAGCTCTTAAGTTTATGTCGATCCATTTAGAGTGCATTTTGTATATTGTGTAAGGGCCCAGTTTCATTCTTAGTTTATCTTTTGAGTCTTTGAATGAAAGGCTAGACCCTAATGCATAAGGAAGTGGGGAATCTTCCGATCCCAAACTGACATAAGGAGGAATTCATTCCTGACCGGAAGGCGCTCAGAACGTCCATTTGTGAAACCCAGGCATCATGCTTGCTCCATCCTAAAGGTTAACCTGTGATACTGACACCTATCCTGTGGATGAAGAATTGCCGGTGTTCTAGGGTGTGGGACATTTCTAGTCCCTGTGGTGATCTCACTGGTACTAAACCCTAAGGAGCAGAGAAGTAGGTCATGTTGGACATGGCCTGGCTTTTAAACCAGGCATGGCCTGAAGAATGTAGTCTGTGGTTTTCTTTTTCAGTCACCTACGACTTTCTGGCCACAAAAGACATAAACAGGGACAAGGTCCAAGATGTTCTCTTCCTTTATAAAGACACCAACAGCAGCAACAATTTCAACCAGTCCTGCACCCATGAAGGTAATTTGGTTTCCCTCTGAACGATGAACTCCCTGTAGGAAGAGGAATCCTTGCTTTTGCAGTGTTCGGGGGGAAGCAGTTGGTAGGATTTCTGGACACTGTCATTGCCCTTCATTCGTAGCAGGACTAGAAAGAGAGAGGGGGGTAAGCTCCAGTCTCAGCACCCACCCTGCTTGCCTCCTGACCCCCATGGGATCAGCACTGGGGCCCCCATGGGTGGGGCCGGGTAATGGGCCTAGGCATAAAGAGACTGAGCCTGGGCATTAGGGGCTGTGTCGGGCGCCATCCCAGCAGCCTCGGAAGGAACGCTGCCCTCCGAAGCCCTTTACTCCAAGTGCCTGATCTTGATGCCGACGGGGCCCCAGATCTGCTGGTTCTCGCACAAGAGGAGCGAGATGTGAGGGAGGACTGGCAGTGTGCGGGCTGCGTGCATGGTCCCACAGCATCGGATCTGTCCCTTCCAGGCTTTTCCTCTCCCTGCTCCTTTGTGGCCGCTGTCTCAGGAGCCAATGGCAGCATCCTCTGGGAAAGGCCTGCAGCCCAGGATGGAGGCCTTGTGTTGTGTGATGTCGCCCAGCCCGGGGACAGCGGGGCATCTTCCGCCTGCATCCTCGTGGGCAGAACTGGTTCTTTCATCGCAGTCAACTTATTTACAGGTAGGCTGGTGCCCTCTGCACCTCCCCCCGGGCCTCCTTGGGTGGGAGGCGCGGTGCCAGCATGCTCTGAGCAGGGTCAGCCTGTGCTCTCAGGCACAGTGACTGGATGGGAGGGATGGTTAGTGGGGAGGACCCCCCAGGCGAGGACACGGCCACTTAGCGGTCACACACCAAAGCTACTCTGACATGTCACACACCATTGTGTCTTGTCACCTGTTTAAATCCCACTTGCGAGGGCACAGCAGAGCAATTTCTGTGGAGTGGCAGAGATGCAGAGGAGGAGTTTGGCTGCTGCTTGTCGTAGGAAGCAAGTGGCCACAGCCTTCTTTTGCAGCAGCCAGGGCAGGTGCAGGCCATGCACCGCATGGGAGTGGGGACCTGGGCCTGTCCGTGCGCTAGACATGAGGGCGTCCGTGTCACCGGTGGTGTTTAGGCTCTGAGGGGACGGCCATTCATACCTTACCAAGGTCTTGCGGAATTCCATGCCTTGACACTAGACTTGGTGGATATTAGCATTTCCTGTACAAGTTGTGGTTTTAAGGATATGGAGCGGAAAATAGAGCAGGCTCGAAATGTTTTAAGAGAGGAATCAGTCCTAAAGGACAAGATTATGTTGGGTCAGAAGCTGTTACCTCAGGACCTGCAGTCCCCAGGTGTAACCCTAAGCACCTTCATTCTCTTCTTCTGTGTGAAGGGCAAAGGCCCAGGCCACTCAGCCAGGGCCTTCGTGGGGGCAGAGGGTCCATCTTGGAGCCCAGCAGCAGACAGGGTCCTGAGGGGCCTCGAGAAAGGGCGAGGTCAGGCCCTGTCTGTCCAGATGGGGGCAGGAGGCGGTCAGCATTAGTCCTGAGGGATCCTAGAGCCGAATATTAGAAAACGGGTTAGCAAAGAAGCGGGGGAGGTCCTGCAGTTCCCAGAAGTAATACTGTAACACTCCAGTGTGTAAGCCCCTAGGCTTTTTGCACACGTGCACATTGGTGTGTTCACACGTTCGCCTGCCTTTAGCCTCCTGTTGGTGGGTGTTTTCATTTCCAAGCGCGAGCACCTGTGCGTTTGCCAGGCTGCGTGTGGTGGAAGGGGATCTGGGGCCAGCGCCCAGTGATGTGTGTTTGGTTTCAGGGGAGACCCTGTGGAGCCATCCCAGCAGCTTCGGAAGGAACACTACCCTCCTAAGCCCTTTACTCCAGGTGCCTGATCTTGATGCCGACGGGACCCCAGATCTGCTGGTTCTCGCACAAGAGGAAAAGGAGGTATACCTCTCCCCCCGGCAATGCCAGCCCATGTGCCACCCGGGCTCTCTCTTCTCTGCTCCGTGGTTCACTTCCACTTCCCAGGCAGAATTTGGGTCTGACCACTTGTCAGGGGACTTACCCCAGGCCCTTTGCTCTGGCACCTGCAGACCCGGCACACTGGGGCAGCTCTGTCCCTGTCCGCAGCTCCCGGGCCTCCCCAAGAACAGGAGTGCACTTCCCATTTGTGCCACTGTGGCGTGGGTGAAGCTGTGATGACAGGGAGGGACTCCAGCCTCTGAGACCGCCCACTTCTCCCAGGCAGGCCACACACAGACACCTGATATCAGACACTCTTAAATCAAAGCATTCTTTCCCCAAACGAAGGGGATTTTGACCCTTTTCCTCCCGTGTTTTGCAGGTTAGCAGCTACATCTATTCAGGCAGCACTGGGCACCAGATTGGCCACCGAGGCAGCCTCAGTGTGGACAAAACCAGTGGCTTCCTCCTTTACGTCACCAGGGCGGGCGCCCACTACATCCTTTTTCCCTGCGGTACGTTGTGTCTACCGGGCCCCAGAACAGCCTCACTCCCAGAGGCCATGCTGGTCTCGGATGAGCAGTGCACCCTGGAGAAAGCGGAGTGTGATGAGATCCGTAACTGCCGTGAGGCCCTTCAACCCCGGCTTTTATTCTAGGGATTCCGATTAATCACTGACAGGCTGAGAATGCCCAGGATGGTCTCAGCAGCCCATCCCAGGCTCAAGGAGGGCACTGCATGTTTCTAGAAGTGGGGCTGATGGGCATACACCCTCCCAGTCTCCTAGCAACAACCCCTAGTAACCTGAGGCTCTTCTGTGTTTTCAGTAGCAAGTTCCCTCTGTGGCCGCTCTGTGAAGGACATCTACGAAAAAGTGACTGGGAGAGACAGCCCTCTAAGGAGAGACCCCAGCTGGGAGGACATGCTCAACGCCACCAACCACAGGCAGCTTTTGCACAGGTTGGTTTGGGCGGCATCACACAGCCCAGGTCCTGCCCTCAGCGCTCAGAGCAGTCAGGGGGCTGAGGGCTTGGCCGCTGGCGCTGCGAGGTCATCCTGGGCTCAGACATAGGAACTGGGCCAACGGAAGCCAAGTGAAAACCAGGGAAGCCCTGACCGGTGTGGCTCAGTTGGTTAGCCGTTGTTCCTCAGAGCAAAAGGTTGCCGATTCAATTCCCATCAGGACACATGCCTGCGTTGCGGGCTCCGTCCCCAGTTGGGGTGCGCACAAGAGACTACCGATCAATGTATCTCTCTCATATCAATGTTTCTCTCCCTCTCCTTCTCCCACCCTTCCCCACTCTCTCTAAAAATAAATAAATAAAATCTTTAAAATCAAAAACAAAAACACGGAAAAGTTTCCCAGCAGTGGGCTCAGCCTCTCTCCATGCACAGTGAAGGTCTTGTTTCATATTCTCAAGTTAGAGAACTAAGAAATACGGAGCTGCACATGGGAGCCTGGTGCGCAGTGCTTGGGGGAGGGTCCCTGCCTTTGGGCTCTGTCCGAGCTGCGTCCCTCCAACCCCCTCTAGCACTGGAGCCATCAGTCATCTAATGAGCGTTCCCGGGGAAGGCGGCGAGGACCTCCTCCTCGTGGGCTCAGAGGCCTGTATGCTGCTGGACGGGCGGGACCTGGAACCCAGGTGGACTTTCAGCGTAGCCCAGGTCCTCAGGTACGGGGTCTTCTCCAGGAACCCATGCAGTTGCAAGCCAGGCATTACCAGCCCATCCCCTCAGCAACCCTGGGGACGAGGCCCCCAACAGCGTGCTTCTGCTAGAGACCTCTCACCGGTCATCTGGTGCTGCCCTGCTCTGAGGGGCCGGTGAAGCCCCCTCAGCCAGGATAGCCCTGACCCTGCCCAGGTTTGGCCAAGGAGAAGATGGGTGGCATCCCTGTCCCTAGGCATCTCCTCATAGAGACCCCTTACGACTTATTTTCTATCTGTCTAGCAAACCCATCCTTGGTTACTACAAACCTGACTCCTTGGCTGTGGTCATTGAAAATGGAACTGGCATTGACAGACAGGTTGGCTACACTTCCTTTTTGTGGTCTCTTGTTGGTGGCTGAGGAAAATTAGTCTGAAGAGCAGGCAGGGCCGTGGCTTGGAGGCTGAGCTGGGACAAGAGAGGCCTCCGGGGGGCATCCTAGTCAGACTCGGGGAGCGGCTTGTTCAGGGCTGGCGTAGCTGGGGGCCCATGTGCCTCTGTGATTCCGCCCTGAACTGCCCCACACTGCCCTCTCTCTCGCCAGATCCTGCTCCTGGACCTCAGCACCGGGGCCGTCCTGTGGAGCCAAGCCCTTCCAGGCGTCCCTGGAAACCCTCAGTCTGCCAGCCTGCCCACCGCAGACCACCGCTCAGCCTTCTTCTTCTGGGGCCTCCATGACCTGGTTGGTGCCAACCAGACGGTACAGGCAGAGCCCACAATTGAGACACACCCCTGCCAGGAGCCGGGCCCAGACCAGAGGCCAGTCTTAGGGCCCACCTTGAGCAGCCAGCCGGGCGACTGAAAGCACAGATCAGTAGAAACCATGGGAGGCTGGGTGGAGGAGGCAGCGCCCTGGCCATGGGACGCCAGGCCTTGAGCCCGCCTCTGGGGCAGACACGGGAGTCTGGGAAGAAGTGGGTTATGCTGGGGAGGGCAGGGCTGCGTTCCAGGTAGAGGATGCCGAGAAGGATCGGGGTCAGGCTGAGGGAAGAGGGATAGAACGTGGGTACAGAGTTCAAGGTGACGTTTTGTGGGACTCCAGGCGGGGACCCCAGCACAACAAAGCCCTGGTCATGGACACTGTCAGGAGTGTCCCATAAGGGAGGAGCACAGCATTGTCCAGCTACCAGGCCCAGGACCTGTGGGTTCTTGGGCCAGATGCAGAGGTGACCGCAGCCCCAATCAGCCTCATGCCGCATGCCTGTCCCTCACTTTAGGATCGCAGATACAGCTGGCACAGCCTGTACATGTTTCACCCCGCCCTGCCCGGTGTCCTGCTGGAGCTGACCAATGTCTCTGCCAATATCGTCGCCTTCCAAGGTGAGTGCAGTCTTGGTGCAGACCTGGGCCCTGCGCATGGGGAGGTCAGCAGCATCTGGTCCCAGGAGACCTGACAGCTCTGTCCTCCACAGTGGCACTGTTTGAGCCAGGCCGCCATGCCGCCTGCGTCCTTCTCACGGGCCCAGCCGGGCCAGAGGCACCCGGCCTGGTCTCCATGGCCAAGCACAAGGTACAGGACCTCATCCTCAACAGCAGGGTGGTTCAGCAGACCGATGGTGGGCCTGACAGCGACCAGGCCATCAGGGACCGGCTCTCCCGCCTGCGGTACCGGAGCGAGACCTAGACGCACAGCGGCCAGAGCCTGTGAGAGAGGCCGCGGCTGCTGAAAGTCAGCGCCCCAGGGAGCCAGCCCTTCACTCCCTTGGCCTGTACACTGGCCTCCCACTCCTGACCCCAGCGACGCGCCCCACGGGGTTCCCTTAGTCCCCAGGGATGTGGGTGGGTGAGGGGACATCAAGGCCCCTCTCCTGCCTAGCACACTGTGTCCTTACACGGGTCCTCACTCTGTGCCCCACTGGGGTCACATGCTCAAGGCCAGCTGCCTTCACTGTGGTCCCCTGGGGGAAGAGCCCAGGCCCATCCTGCAGAAGTCCCCTCTCCATTTCCCAACTTAACTCTTCCTACTCTTCACTGTCCCCCTGAGATCAAGCAGCTCAGAGGATGGCGAGCCCTGGGGCGGCCTTGGGGCAGCAGCTGGGGCCTGAGGCGGTAGCCGCCCCTGCACCTCCTTGCAGGATCTGCGGTGACTCGCCTTGGGGAGCCCCCTCGACCCAGCCCGAGAGGAATGGGCTTGTAGAACACAATGGGCGGCGCCGCTCATGGGCGCCCCGGGTGGGGTTTACACCCTTGTGCTGGCTGCTTGTGCTGTGAATCTCCCAAGGAACTGGCCACAGGATACACACTGGGGTCATTTTGCATCCTTCTCGTACACACTGGAGCCACATGTCCCTCTGGAGACCCTGTACCCCTAGGCGTAGCCAGCTCCCCTCCTCCTGGTGCTCAGATATCCCTGGCATTGGTGTCCCTTGATGCAGGACTCACTTCTGTGCCTTGTTATACCCCAGGGCTGCTGTGGTACACTGCAGCTCAGCTGTGCCCAGATGAAACAACAAATAAATGAACTTTGACGACTCTGGGTACCATGGGAAGAAACCAGAATAAACGATTTTTACAGTGGCTGGAAAAGCCCCAGGCGGCACACGTGCGTCTGAATTTGTTCCTGGCTAGACTTGTGGGTCAGGGTGGGAAAGATGGCTGAGGGGGCCAGGGCCCCTCAGTTGTGGTTCTTGGAGTGCCCCCCCACCCCACCCCACCCCACCCCACACACTTGCCAGATCAGAAACTAAGGGCCCAGAGGCCTTTTTCAGCACAGCCTCGAAGTGCATCTCAGGTTTGAGGACCTCTCCTGTTCACAGCAAGCTAGGAACCCAGCCCATGGGCGTGAGTGTGCGCCTGCCTGGGGCAGGCGGGGCAGTGGGCCTCCCCTCATCCCCGTCTTCTGAGGGCTGGCCAGGGAGGGGCTGGGGAGCTGCCCAGGCAGGAGGCTTCAGCAAGATGCAACTTTGGGCACCAAAGTGATGAGGGACACAGTTTTAGAGAATCCTGCAGTAATTTCTTGTGGACATTTAAATATGAAAAGCTGTCCCTGTGACCCCCAAGCCTCCTTACTCCCCTCCCCCCCAAAAAAAAGTACCTGTGAGAAGTGACAGGTCTGCAAGCGAAAATCACCTGGGGTTAGGCAGGGCTGGGGGCTTGAGCGATGCCCAAGGACTCAACACCAGGCCGGGCTCCACAGCCCCGGGCTGAGGAGCCAGCTCTGGGGAGGGACCGCCCTGTGTAGGTCCTGGGATAGTGAGGAGTTGGGGAGCTGAGCCCAGAGGATGCCCTCATGGGGGCCTCCAGCACCCCGGGGACCTGGGCTTGAAAATGAAGCAGTTGTGTCCATGGGGGTTCATGCCGTGTTCTCTGAAACTCCCTGGCCTTAGGGGACAACCTGCTCAGGGGACAGTGGGTTCAATGCCAGGGATCCACACAGTTGTTCGTACTGTACTTTCTCCGGAGCGCTCAGGCATCCTTTCTGTTGGGCACAGGCAATGTTCCTGGCTGTCTCCCCAAAAAGCAGACACCCCCAAGTGTGCACCCTGAGTCCAGCCTGAGGACTGGTCTCTCCTCTGCTGTGGGTGCCCCTGCACAGGACCTTCCATGACACCTGAGCTCCCCATGTTGTCTTTCGCCACCTTCCTCACCAACCCATGCCTCACTCACACACAGTGCAGACCACAGCAGGATGAGCTTGGCGTGAGGGCCAAGGGCCTTTATTTCTGTGCCAGGAATGGGTGGGAGCAGTCAAACCCTGTGAGGTGGGCTAGCTGAGGAGCACAAGATTCTCAGCTGAGCCAGAGCTACACCCCCAAAGGAGAGGGGTTCCTTCACCCTGAGTCTGGGGGAGGTGAGGCCCGCCAAGGTGAGGATGACTGGGGTCACCATTTCTCCTCAAAGGTTCCACCCACCCAGGCAGGGCTGGAACTGGGACAGTTGTCAGAGGGCTGATGATGCTGGAGTCATCTCGGTACAACTGGCACAGAAGCCATGGCTCGAGACTTGAGAAGACCAGATAGGTGCACCTTCATGACAGGTCTGGGATATGTGCAGTGACAGCGAAGGTGGGGACAGCTCTATACTCGTTAGAAGGCTGAGCACAGCCCCAGCAAAATTCAGGGAGCTCTGTGGAGTGCCCATCACGTCACTGAGCAGAACGGAGTGGGTAACTTGGGCTTGAAGCATGCACTTCCACCTGCTGGACACCACCTGTCTATGCATCTGGCTTCCAGGTACTCGCTTCCAGATTGCAGGGTTCTGGAGACGGGGGTGGGCATCTAGCACTAAACTGAAGACTACATAATTCCAGGAGCATGGCCTTGGTCTGGTTTGTTCATATTGTCCCACCCTTCTCCAGGTGACCCAATCTTAGCCAATGACACCCCCTCCCTGGAGGTCAGCACCTGGACCAGTTCCTTCTGGGAATCCTAAGAGAGGCTGGTGTGCCCCACAGCAAGGCCAGACCCTCTGTGCACTAGCGTATGCCCATGCTGGGGATCTCAGCATCTACCGGGACCCAAGGCTAGAACGGAGTGATTAGAGGCAAGGCTGCTCACTTCCTCCTCCAGGCTCAGGCCCACCTACGCCTCCCTATCACCACCCGCAGGGCCGCTGGCAGCAGCTGCAGGTTCTCCGGAGGCAAAGGTGGATGCAGGAAGGAAAGCAGGTCTGGGGCTCGAATGTCGTTGCTTCCACATGAATGGGAACGCTCTGTGGGTGAGAAGGGGCCTGAGTGCAGGGCGCCCTCAAGCGTCCTGCCTGCCTCACAGCTCCTGAGCATAGGGCACCACCTAGGCTCACCGTCTCTTTGTCTCCGGGGGCATCATGGCCTCTGCAAGCAAACCTTTATACATGTCCGACTTCAGGAACCTCGGGTAGGAGTCCTGTAAGAGATGGTGGTCAGCCCTGACGCCTTCTGTCTATCCCATAGTGTGAGGGCAAGGACATGGAGCCGAATAAAATGAGGTTGAGCTCCAACAGGTATGGTTCCGTGGATTGAGCGCCACCGGCCTGCGAACCAAAAGTTCGCCAGCTCAATTCCCAGTTGGGGCACAAGCCTGGGTTGCAGGCCAGGTCCCCAGGTGGGGGCGTGTGAGAGGCAACCGATCACTGTATCGCTCACACATCGATGTTTCTCTCCCTCTCTTTCTCCCTTCCTTCCCCTTTCTCTAAAAGTAAATAAATAAAATCTTAAAAAAAAAAAAAACAAGGTTGAGAAAAATTGTACAGTAGACAATAAAATGGGAGAGGAATCTATGACTCTAAGTGCTGATATTTTCAAAAGGTAGATATAAGTTTACCTTGGGAGAAGGGGAGGAGGCGGAGGGGCAGGGACAGCGGCTAGATTTACTCGAACGCGCCCTGCTTTACAGATTGAATTTTGAGACTGTAAATATTTTACATAATTATAAAATAAAATAATAAATAAGCAATCCCCAAACACTGAAAGTAATGTGTCACAAGTGGGGCTGGACATCCAGTAGATGACATGACCCAGACCACAAGATGACAGCGAGGTTCAAGGGTCGTCCCGAATGGAGCACATACAAGGGACTGATCGGTGTTTCTCTCCCTCTCTTCCTCCCTTCCCCTCTCTCTATAAATAAATAAAACGTTTAAAATAAATAGACAGCCCTGGCTGGTGTGGATCAGTGGATTGAGCGCCGGCCTGCGAACCAAAGGGTCCCTGGTTCGATTCCCAGTCAGGGCACGTGCCTGGGTTGCAGGCCAGGTCCCCAGTGGGGGTGTGCAAGAGGCAAGCACACGTTGTTTCTCTCCTTTTTATGCTTCCCTTCTCTTCTCTAAAAATAAATAAAATCTTTAAAAATTATCTTAAAAAATAAAAATAAAAACAGATTCTTTAAAAAAAATGAAATAAATAAATAAAAACATTGAACCTTCATTACCTCCCTTGGCAGATATATCAGGGATCCAACTTACTATTTTGATAAATGGTAATTAAAAGACGGAATGAAGCGATGATTCTGCCTTTCCTATATGATTAGTACCACTGGGCCAACAAAGAGTAGGCAGGGGGAGGCCTCCACCTTTTTTTGTTCCAGGGGTGTCCAAACTTTTGGCGTCTCTGCGCCGCACTGGAAGAAGAGTTGTCTTGGGCCACACATTAAATACCTTGTGACACGTAATCACAAAAAATCTCATAATGTTTTAAGTACGTTTACGATTTTGTGTTGGGCCGCATTCATGGCCATCCTGGGCCACGGGGTGGGCCACGGGTCGGACACCCCTGTAACAAAGAGGCAGTGATGGGATTAGAACATTGCCGATGAAGTCGTGAGTCTGGGGAATGACTGGCCGTGGTTGCTTAGTCACGAAAAGGGAAACAACCAAATCTCAGGTACCTTTGAGATCTGGAGGGATGAACACACCAAACTGAAGAAAATATTCTTGACAAAACTGAACAAATAAACAACGAAGCTGAAAATGACTTCTGATCAAGACTTAAATGTAAATACCAATTTTTAGCAACAAGGGACAAAGAAACATATCAAAGATGCTACAGGGACTCAGCAAAATCCAGGCCATGGGAAACTCCTCAGGACAAAGAACCCAGTTCCTTCAAAACGGAACAAAAAATTAAAAGAAAAGATGGAGCCCTGGCTGGTGTGGCTCAGTGGATTGAGTGCTGGCCTGTGAACCAAAATGTTACCAGTTCGATTCCCAGTCAGGGCACATGTCTGGGTTGTGGGCTGGATGTCTGGTTGGGAGCGTGTGAGAGGCAAACGATCACTGTTTCTCTCACATATCAATGTCTTACTCCCTCTCTTTCTTTCTCCCTCCCTTCCCCACTCCCTCTAAAAATAAATAAATAAAGTATTTTTTTTTAAAAGATGGAGAGGAAACCTATAAATACTCTAAAAACAGGTTTAGGAGACATTAACCAATTCTAATGTATGGACCTTGTTTGGATCCAAAGTCAAGCAAACTGAAAAAAATTAGAAAGATAAATATTTATAGGCTGCGGTATGCAAAACAAAGCTGTCCAGCCCTGACTGGTGTGGCTCAGTTGGTGTGGTGTTGTCCCACATAACAAAAGGTCAATGGTTCAATTCCAGGTCAGGGCACCTGCCTGGGTTGCAGGTTCGGTCCCCAGTCAGAGCACATGCAAGAGGCAACTGATCGATGATGTCTCTCTCCTTTTCTTTCTTCCTCCCTTCCCCTCTCTCTAAAAATAAATAAAACCTTAAAAAAGAAAGAAAGCAAACTTTCCAGAGATGTCTACTCCCTAATCCCTTCACCCTGTGAATATGCCCCCTTATGGGGCAAAGGGACTTTGCAGATATGATTAAATTAATGGTGTTGGCATGGGGAGACTGCCTGGATTATCCAGGTGGGCTCAGTGTAATCACCGGGATCCTTATAACTGAAAGCGGGAGGCCGGATGATCAGAGAGAGAGAGACACACTGCTGCTACCTTAACATAATACTGTAACTTAAATAAAGAAAAAATACTGTATCTCAATTACAATTAAAGTTTATCAATAAACTTTAAAAATTTATCTTATTTTATTTTTACAGAGGGGGGAAAGGAGAGAAAGAAAGAAAGGGAGAGAAACATCGTCGTGCCAGAGAAACACCAATCAGTTGCCTCTCACACACCCCTAACAGGGTCCCGGGCCCAAAACTCAGGCATGTGCTCTGACTGGAATTGAATCAGCGACCTTTCAATCTGCAGGCCAGCGCTCGATCCACTGAGCCACATCAGCCAGGGCTATAAATAATTTTTTTTAATGTAAATTTTTTAAAAAGGAAAAGATGATACACTGTCGTCCTTGAAGATGGAGAACGGGCCATGAACCAAGAATGCAGATGCATCTAGGAAGGAAAGGCCATGGAACTGATTCGAAGCCACCAGAAGGAATGAGCCCTGTGGACACCTTAACTTTAGCCCAGTGATACCTGTGTCAGTCTCTGGCCTCCAGAGAATCTGGCCTTGTGTGTTCCTTTAAGCTGCCAAGTCTGTGGCGTTGTTTACAGCGGCAACAGGAAGCTAACCCAAGAGGCCAGGTGGGCAGGTATGGCCCTTGACTGGCTATTTGAGGACACTGAGTAAACACTGGGCCTGGGGCGTGCTGCTGGCATCTGCAGCTGGGTTGAAAGGGAGGAGGTGGTCCCTGTCCTATAGAGGAACATCCTGAAATACCCACACACAGGAAGTCTGGAAATGGCTTTACGGTCACTAGCTGAGGCGCCCCACCTTCTTCATCAGCATGTAGATGTGCAGCTGGGCATCATCCAGGACGTAGCGGTGGGGCCGGCACAGGCCCTCCAGGGTCAGCTCCATCGTCTGGCTGTCGATATTGACCCAGCGGGCAGCACCAGGGGCCAGGAACTGCCTTTGTGTGGGGACAGGGGGACAGCCCTGGGGTGAGTCCAGGCTCCACCGGCCTGCCCTCCAGATGGCCAGGCTCACCTCTCGAACTCACTGGTACACAGAATCCACCAGAGCAGGGACCCGGGCCTGCCCTCCATGGCGCAGCTCCTCGCATGCCTCCCAGAAGCTCAGGTTCTCGGCTGAGGGGTCCAAGCACAGTGGTCAGACCCACCCCCGAGCTGCAGCCAGGCCTAGCTCAAACAGGTGGGGGTAGGGGGAGTCCCAGCCTCCCTCGCTAGGGCTTCAAACAGGAGGTAGGGGCATCTCACCACTGAACTCTTTCCTGAGAAAGTCCATGAAATGGGCCCGTCCCACAGGGTCTTCCAGGAGTTCCCGGAAGCTGAAGCCCCATCGCTCTACACGGAGCTTTGTGGGTGCAGACACACTGGGGGTGGGTGGGTGTGTCAGGAGCATGAGGAATGTGGGGTGGGTGGGGCAGCAGGGAAGAACACCCGCAGACCCCTCTCCCACCCTGGGCTCACCTGGATGTGTTCATGGCCCAGTAGGTGTCATCGTCTGTGATCCAGGGGTTGCTGGGCAAGCACCCAGACACGATGGGGTCATGTGGCCCACGCTGATGGCTGAACTTCAGGTACCTAGGAGTGGGGATGGTGTCAGGGACGAGTGCAGGGAGGGGTTATGGGTCAAGGGAACTAGAGGAAGAGTCTGGGCTCTGGGTTTGGGGTCTCCAGCTGCCACCCCCATCCCACTCACGCCTCAAGGCAGACGGAAGACTTCACCCGGGTCCTGCCCAGGGCCTTTCTGCGGTACTCAATCTATAACACGGGACCTGTGAGGCAGGGTCTGGGCTGGGGCTTGGCCAGCCCACTCCCCTGTTTTGGCCCCCTAGGACCTACCTCCTGCTTATAGAAATCCGTGTTCTTGGTCTGGAAGGGGCCAGGGAAGCTACAGTTAGAAGGCAGGGTTCCGCTAGAGACTGACATCCCACCCTGGGCTGGCAGAGAAGGGCCCGGGCCCCGGCTGCGTCCCTTGGAGCCTCTCCCCTGATGGCAGGGTCTGACTTCCCAGGAAGCTTTTGGGGCCTATAGTTTGGAGGTTCCTAGAATGTTCTCAAAGTTCCCTTGAGGTTCCCCAATGATCACTATTCCATATTTTCAAATGTGTTTAAGTCACTTTTTAAAAACAGCACATTAAGTGAGGAATACTACTATGGGTCACACCAGGAACCCGGGCTGTTGACTGTGCTCCAAACTCATCATGTTCAGAATTCGGAACCTGCCTGCCACCTCCTCGTGTGCCAGGTGGCCACGGGACTGGTTGTCCCTTCTGAGCACTCCACGGCTACCACTGATAGAGCCAGAGGGGAAACAGAGAGCACCCTCAGGGTGCCTGTGATTTCCAATTTTTGTCTCAGCTCTCCTGGACCGACCTCGTAATGGGAAATTATAAAGCTGTGATCATGAGCTTATGATTTTGAAGTTAGGAAGAAGTTCTATCAGCAAGGTACTAAATGGATTTGTTCTATGTTTTAGTTTTCATGGGATTTGAACACGGGGCTCTGCTGTTGCAAAGTTTGGCCATGTCTGTCCTGATGCCGTTCTTTCTGGTTCCCGAGGCCACCAGAGGCCTCAGAGAGAGAGGTGGCTTGTCTGGCCTGTGGGGAGAGCCCCTCACCCTCCCCAGGGTCCATTGCACTTACTTTCACCCAGGGCAGCAGGTGGGAGGCGAGAGAGGATGAGAGTTAGCAGGGGGCTGAGACTAGGAGACTAGCGTGAGGGGGAAATGAGACCAGCAGTAGGGCAGAGCACTTGGAGTGGCTGTCTCAGGTGCCATTTGGAGAGACAGATGAATGCACAGATGGGTGGGCAGCTCCCAAGTAGTCCCACAGTGGCGGAGTGGGGGTGAGGAGGTGCGTGTGCGAGTGGCAGGGGACATGTGTGGAGGCGTGGGGAGTGGGTGGGAGGTGGGGCATGCCCGTGTGCAGGGTCCTTACCATCTGCCCTCTCCTGGTAATGCAAGACCCCCGCTCTGGACCCTGCTCCAGCACGGTGGGGACCCCAGGCTGCAGAGGGGAGATTGGATGAGGTGGGGGGCACAGCTCAGGAGGGCTGCTGAGACTCCACCCTAGGGCTCTGTTCCTACCCCTGGCCAGCCCCCATACACTGAAGCTCCGAGCCCACACGTCACCCTTTAACGTGGAAACTGACAGGCAGAGGAACCCAGAAACCCAAGTCCTGAGTCCTGAGCCCCTGAGTCTCCTCTCTGCCCATTCCCACCCCATGGCGACCGCCCTCCCGGGGCAGCTCCGGGTTTCCTTCGCAGCACCTAACCCTGCTCATGGCCCCTCTGAGCTCCGAATCCACGCGTCGGCCCAGCCTGGCTTTGCCACTAAAGCAAAATCCTTGACTCTCTTCCCCAAACCTTCCCATTCTTCCTCTTTTCAGCCGAGCTCACCTTCGCATACCTGACAATTCAAGCCAGAAACCTAACCACCTCACTATCCTTCTTGAGACACTTCCACTCACCCAAATCTACTTTTCCTGCCACCCTGTCCTCAAACACACATGCTGGTCTGGCCCTCTCCCTACCGCCGCCCAGGTTGGAGCCCTCGTACCTGCTTGCCTGGAAGCTCCAGCTGCCTGCTGTCCCTCATCTCCTCCACACACGCCCCTCACCCCACATGGCTGGCCTGGCCCACTCCTGGTCCCCACCCTCGGCCCATGCACATGGCCCTGGGGCCATGCCCACCCCACTTTCTCCCCCCTGATGGACTACTAGGCCCTCAGGTGGAAGATTGACTCATTCTCCCAAAGATACTCCCCCCTCCCACACACTTGATGAGGCAATTGGGCGGTGGGTGCCTCTTGGAACCTTCTCCTTGGGTTTTTTCCTGCAGGAGCTCCCATTCACGGTTTGCTGTGACTGCTGCGATGGACTCAGACAGCTCTCCGCTGCCCCGCTCGGGAGGCGGGGGACCTCACACCAACTGCTAGGATGGCAGTTCTGACAAGGACTGACCCCTGGCCAGGACCCCCGGAAGCTGCAGCTAAGCCTCACTTCCAAACGCCTCATCCCAAGGCCTTTAGGCTCCCCCACTTAGCTTCCCCAGGCCTCTCACTTAGCCCCAGAGAGAAGCTTTTTGTCCTGTGGTCTGTGCGTAGGGGGCAGCCTTAGTTAGACCCGGCTTCATGATCTCCAGGTTCCGAAAAGCCACAGAACTAGAACCTCCTGCCACCCACTGGGTACTCCTTCCCACGAATCCTGGTAGAGCATTTGAGGAGCACAGACTGACTCCTGGTGGGACCTGCTGCTGTCCAAGGAGACACTCCCACCCCACACGAGGGGCTCACCGGGGGCCTGTTCACCAGCCAGTACGTCTGCTCCTGGCATGCAATGACCAGCCTGTCCCCCTTCCTGCGCTGCTTAGCTGCCCTGGAAGGGATAGGTGGAGTTGGGGGAACATGGTGCCCACCACAGCACCTCCCCCACCCACCCTGGGGCCAGGGCCGGGACAGGTAGCCAAGCCTGGGCGGTGCTATTTCTGGTCCCATGCCTCCCAAACGCCCAGCTGAGGGCCTCTGGACTTCTGGGCAGCCTGGACTCTGTGCTCGCTGGGCTTGGGGTCTCACCGCAGCTGTTCTCTTGCCTGCATCACTACCAGGTCCCACGCGTGGTTAATTTTCCTGTGCAGCCGGTCATAGTGCTCCTGGGGGTGGTGTCGAGGTCTCCAGTGGGTAACCCCTTTCCATGCCAAGCTCCAGGGCGGGGCATGGACCCTCCCACCTCCCCACTGAGATGCTGCAGGGTGTGGCGTGTTTGTGTGTCTGCATCATCCTGGGGCCTTGGTTGTGCGCTCCAAGGCAAACTCTGAGGCCCTAGGGACACGAGAGGGGCGGGGCTCCTCTGGCTGGACTCAGCCTGGGGGGGGGTCCCACCTTCTCATGGTCGGCCAGGGCCCCCCGCTTTTGGATATTCTTCTTGGCCAGGTAGATGGCTGGAAGGATAGAGGGACAGGCTGCAGAGGAGCTATCTCTGCTCCCACCTCCCCTGCAGCATCGCCCAGAGGCCACCAGTCCTGGGAGCTTGTCCCAGGCTAGCCCGCCCCTCCCCACTCACCATAGTCCAGCTCAGTAGCTGGCCACAGGGTGCTTGTCCAGAAATAGGGTGTCTGGTGCCATGCGGGGACAAGGGGTGCCTGGGACCTCCTGGGCCGCCTGCACCCCAAGAGTTGCTCCCACCCTCCCAGCTCCCTTAGGAAGAGACTGGGCGGGCTGGGGGCGGGGTACCCGAGGATCTGCCTGGCTGCCCATGGCTGGACGCTCAGCTGGCCACTGGGCATTTCTCTCCACCTGCAACTGAGCTCCACTCACCCCTTGGGGCCCAGTGCGGGGGCTGCCTCCATGACTGAGCTCCAGGAGCCCCTACTCCAGAGAGAGGTGGGTGGGGCCTTCCCAAGCCCCAGATATAGTTACAGTCTATGCTGGGAGGCAAGAACGGAGACATAGGGCAGGCCTGACTTGGGTTACTGTTGCGGCCGGGAAGGGCAGGCAGGGGGCTCCGTCACCATTGAAGACACACACACTGAGGTGCAGGGATCCTGTCCTCGGGCCTCACACAGCCTCCTTCTTGGAGTGGGAGCCTAAGGCCCTGGGAAAACTCACAGAATCCTCCATAGATACTACCCCTTGTGGAGGCCCTGTTGTGGCCCCAGAGAAACAAGTTCCCTCCCCTTAATTTGATCCTTCTACCACAAGAAAGATTCCAGTCCAGGCCTTCTGGGGAGGGGACAGTAGACCACCAGGCCTGCTGTGACATCACCACATTTTGCTCCCACTCCAGCCCCGCTCCTTCCAGGAATCCCCACTAGGTGGGCCACTGGGTGGGGTGTTTCCACCTGCTCCCAGTTGAGCCTGACCTGGAACCTGTAGAGTGTTTCGTCAAACTGGGGCACAAGGTTGCAGGGGTCCCGAAGCGGATAGAGGTAGCCATGCCGCACCAGGAGGATGCCCAGGTGCAGGGCCTCTGGGGGGTGGGATTGCGGGGGAGGGTGAGTCAAGGTGGTGAATTCTCAAGCTGGGGAGAATGGAGCAGGGTCTCTTGGGGTGAGTTCCTCTTCCCAACACACTTGGCTTGGCCCTGGTACTGGTGAGCCCCAGAATGCCCCACCTCATCAGCCCTGGGACCTCAGGGCTGGGTAGGGGCCAGGATGAGAAGTGGGCTGACCCCCTTACCCTCCTCTGAGATGCAGTACTTCTGGATCAGCCACTCCACGATGTCATTGCCTACACAATATAGATTGGGTGGGGGAGGCCGAGGCAGGGCCAGCACCCCCACCCCCGCCCCGACCCCCAGCCTCACCAGTCACAGCGTCAAGAACCACTGTGATGAGCAGTCGCTGGCTCTGCATCTTCACACCCTGGTCGGGGTCCTGCATGCTCAGGACCATCTGCTCCATCTGGGCAAAAGGCGTTGACAGGCTGCCCGGTGGGCCTCCCCCACCCCAGATTCTGATTCCACAGACCTGGCCGGGTTGCCCGGATCAGTGTGCAGAGATTAACGCGCACAGATGATGGGATTTCAGGCCATGCTGGCAACGGGGTTGGGTGGAGAGCGGGATGGAGGCAAAGGCCGACCCTTCCCCCACAGCACCTGGGGTCTCCACCGCCTCACCCTGCTCCACAGAATGCGGACGCCCCCAGGCCTACGTCCACACCTGCGCTCACCCTCACCCACTCCTCTTCTGCCCCTCCCGGTTTTCATGCCCTAATCCTGGCGACTGCAGGACCCCCACCTGGCACCCACCTTGCTCAGGTGAGGCATCTGCGCACGGGAATGCCCACCAGGGTGCGAGGGTGCGGCAGCCATGGCTATGGGGCAAAGCCGACCAGGGTATTGGCATCTGAGACGCCCTGCCCCTCTCGGCCCCGCCCCATGCCAGAGTTAACTCTCCTGGGCCTGGAGTTGGTCCCAGGTCCCATTCCGGGTCTGGGAAGGGGCTGGCACCAGACTAGCCACCCCCCTGAACCTTCCCCCAAGTCAGGAAAAACAGGCCTGTGCCCACGAGGACTTGCTGGGGGGTTGGGTGCCTGTGGGAAGTGCCCTGAGGTGGGACCCGGAGATGCGGGCTTAGAGAGAAGTCCTGTGAGGGAACAGAGGCTCAGGAAGAAGGAGGGGAGGGAGGACTCGGGGAAAGGCTCGGAAATCAGGGAAGGGCAGGGGGCTCTGAGAGGGGAGGGTCTCCAGAAAAGGAGACTTTTGGGGAAGGTGGCCTGGGTTGGGAGGCAATGGGTCTACTCTAACTCCTGCTCCCCCATACTCACCCCATGTGTGATGCCCTCAGGATGTGCAGGGATCAGGGGTGGAGCGGGCTGTGGGGTCGGTCAAGGTAAGGGGTCTGATCGCCCTAGAAGTATGTGCCTGTGATTGTGTAACACCGTGTGTGACATGTGGATGCCACAAGGACCGATCATATGACGCTGTGTGCCCATGTTCCGCCTCCTCCTTCTCCTCCACTCAGACCTAGGCCTTTGGCCAGCTGTCCCCAGTTTGCCCGCCCTGTTCCCTGCCCTGGCCGCCTCCCAGCTACCCACCGCAGGGTTCGTTTAGGTGTTAAGACCGGAAGCCCCTCTGCGTCCCCACTCTCAACACTCCATCTCCCCAGTTCTATTTTGAATCACTGTCCTCTTCTCCCCAAGGACAGGGAGGGGCCTTCAGAATCCTCTGGATCCCCAGAGCATACAGAGAACCCCCCACCCCACCACACTCACACAACCCAGTTAATAAACACTGAGTAATGGCTGTGTGGGTGGTGACCCCAGGCCTGTGCATGTGTACTCTGGTCTCTCTGTGCTAATGGCTGTAACCTCTGGGGTGCAGGACCAGGAGGCTGTACAGAAACACTTAGTGTCCCCCAGCCCCCAAAGCCAGACGGTACTAGGAATCTCCTCTGCCCAGACAGAAGCTCTGCTGGGAGGAGGTAGGGGGAGAGTAGGGGCCTGTTGGGCCCCAGGTGCGGCCTACAATGACTGCTGGTATTAAGAGCCTGGGGATATGGGACCGGTGGGGGGGCACGGGGGGGGCGGGGAGGCGGGCGGTGTGTGTGGGGGGTTGTAGCACCTGCTTCACTCGGCACTTTCAGTCCTACCGGCCCAGCCCAGAGGGCTTCCCTAGAGAGCCTCCAGGCTTCCCCCGCCCCGGCGCAGCGCGGGTAAGGCAGCCCTGGTGGCAAAGCAGGGCGCAGTTGGGCGGGCCGCTGGGACCATGACCATGGTCGCGTCCGGGGAGGCTGTGTAGGGTCCGGGTGGAACGGAGGCGGGGACGACAGGCTGCCGGCGCGGTACGGGCGACACGCGCGTCTCTGCGGGGCTGCGCGGGGTCCGCGGAGCGGCTGGGGGCGCGCGGCGCGGGCGCGGCGCTGGGCGCGGGGGGCGCTCCCGGCCGGGATGAGCTCACCGCAGTCGCGCCGGGGCTGAGCGCCAAGCCGGGCGGTGGCTCCTAGGCGGCTCCGCGGCGGAGCCGGACCGCGGGCCACCATGCTGGGCCTGGACGCGTGCGAGCTGGGGGCGCAGCTGTTGGAACTGCTCCGGCTGGCGCTATGCGCCCGAGGTGAGCCGGCTCGGTTAGGGCCACGGCGTCCACGTGGGCAGGGGGTTCTGGCGAGGGGCGGTTTTAGCCCGGGGCGGGGACCCGCCCCTCCCTCGTGGAAACTTTGGGGGCGCGCGGGGACCTTGTGGTGTGGTCCTCCCGTCTGGGCTCTGGCGGGGGTGGGGGGCTTCCTACAGGCTAAACACTCCTGGGGAAAGGAGCCAAGAGTGGGCGGGTCTGCTCCAGACATCCTACTCCCTTGGGTGGGGCTGGGGCTCCATCAGGGTGTGTGGTGATTCCTGAGAAAACTGGAGAGCAATGGGCAGGGACTCAGACAAACCCTGTCCCAAGACACTGTGGAAAGGGTTTTGAGACTCCTATCCCAGCCCAGCTTAGGAAGGGGCTCTGGGAGACTCTGGGAAGTGGCCCCAGAGCCTAAGCTGAGGAAAGCTAACCCCACCCCTCAGGGACGCTCTGGAAGGAACTCCTAGGACTGTGGGAAGGTGATCAGAGACCCCACTCCCTGACTGAGCAGGATGATAGGGGCCAGAGGCTTCTGAGAGCATTGTGGGAATGTGGAAAGAGGCCTTAGAGCGCTAGGGGCCCCAGAGGACCATGTGGACAGGGCCTCTGTTCCAGGAAAGACTTTGGAGGTCACCACTCAAGCGGTGGTGGTCCCTAGTGTTTGGGGGATATCTCCCATTTGGGGTCTTTATTCCCCCCACCTTTGGCCTCATAGTCAGGGAGGGATCCTGGATGGAGGGATGGACCAGAAGAAGGCAGCTGCTGCCTCCAGAAATGTCTCTGGGCTCTTGCGAACCTTCACCAACCCCCAGGGCCCCGCTTAAAGGGTGTGGATGCTACTGTGCATCTTGCAGCCCACCCCTCTCCCTGGGGCCCCATGCACCCCTCCCCCTCTGAGCTCACACCTTCTTCCCTAATCCCACACCTCCTCCCTCCCTGAGCCTCCACTGGCTTCCTTTTAAGTTCCTTTGTGCAGGGAGAGGTACAGCTTGACCAAATGGGAGGGCTCCAGTTTGACAAGTGAATGCCCAGGGTAGCTGGTGGCGCTCGCTCATTCACCTTCCCAACCCCAGTCCTTCTGACAGACAAAGAAGGTGGGCAGCTACCACCAGATGAGGTGCTGGACGAGGCTGTGCCAGGGTACCGGGCCCCAGGGAGGAAGAGCCTCCTAGAGATCCAGCAGCTCGACCCAGACGATGAGAGCCTGGCCAAGTACAAGCGGGTGCTTCTGGGGTCCCTGCCGCTAGCTGTGGGTATGAACAGGGGCCCTGGATGTGGGGGAGGGGTGAGAATTGTGGGGTGCATCCTGTAGACCTCCAATATCTCCTCAGACCCGAGCCTGCCCAATGTGCAGGTGACCAGGCTGACACTGATGTCTGAGCAGGCTCCAGGGCCCATGACCATGGACCTCACAGGTAACATAACACCCTTCTGCAAACCACAGACTGATCTTTGGGGAAGAGGCGTCTGAGAACCTCATGCCCAACCCATAGTCCTCGGGCCCATCATGCAGACGTCACGCACACTGCCCCACTGTGGGAGCTCCTGGGGCATGGTCTCAGCCATTGCAGGAATTTGTTCTTCAGCTGTACTTTCCCTAACAGGGGAGCTGGCGGCACTGAAAAATCAGGTGTTCGTCCTGAAGGAGGGTGTCGATTACAAAGTGAAGATTACTTTTAAGGTGAGGGCAGCTATCATGGGCAATGGCAGCCAGCCACAGGCTCAGCCCCCAAGAGGGACCCCTTAACACTCTTTGTCCCTCAGGTCAATAAGGAAATTGTCAGTGGCCTCAAGTGTCTGCATCACACCTACCGCAGGGGCCTGCGAGGTGAGGGCCCTGTAAAGGGGAGGCCTGGGGGTTGGGGGGCTGGGGGCCAGTGGGACCGAGGGCAGCCCCTGATGCCCTCCCCCTCCCCCAGTGGACAAGGCCGTGTACATGGTGGGCAGTTACGGCCCAAGCACCCAGGAGTACGAGTTCGTAACTCCAGTGGAGGAAGCGCCGCGGGGCGCACTGGTGAGGGGAGCCTATGTGGTCACATCCTTCTTCACTGATGACGACAGGGCAGACCACCTTTCCTGGGAGTGGGGCCTCCACATCTGCCAAGACTGGAAGAGCTGAGCGCCACCCTCCCTGCCCTGCCCTGGGGTCTGTCTTCCCATTTGGGGTTCTTGTTTCCTCTGCCTCTGTCAGTCACTGCACAGGGACCCCTGAGCATTCCCTAGCCCCTTCAGTCAGTGACTAGACCCCTCATGACCTCTGTCTTGTCTCGGGACTCCCCCTTCCTGGGCCTGGCACTGTGCCCTGAATAGCCCCATTAAACGCCTGTCTCAGTGCCCACAGTGTCGCCTCTGTCTACCTCCCCTCCCCCAAGGGGTGGGGGGAGCCCTGTGGCCTTATCTTTCATGCGTGCGACCAGGACTGGGTGCCACGTGGCGGCTGCTGCTTGGCCCCTGGGCCCCTTATCTGCCCCCGCCCCGTGGGCCTCGGCACTGCCATGGACAGCCAGCTCCTGTCTGTGTTGTTACTGCTGCTGCTCGGGGCCTCGGGCCTACGGGGACAGGGCCCAGAGCCCAGGGGTCCCTTGGAGGAGCCCCAGAAGGAGGAGGTTCCTGAGGAGGATGGAATCTTGGTGCTGAGCAACCGCACCCTGGGCCTGGCCCTGCAGGAGTACCCGGCCCTGCTGGTGGAGTTCTGTGAGTGCACAGGGTCAGCAGGGCTAAGGGACCTGCAGGTGTCACCCTGTGTGCTCAACCCCTTATTGTGTGGACGTGGTGGTGGCTTATGCACTTGAAGGGGCTTCCCTGGTGGGCACTGGGCTCCATCAGAGGGCACCGGAGGCAGAGCTGTGGGGCTGAGCTGGTTCTGGGGGTCCAACCTGAGCAGGTGGGAGGGGAGGCCCAGGTGTAGAGGAGAACCTGTGGTCACTGTCCTTCTGCAGACTCACTTTGTGAAGGGCCAGATAAAACTCATGCCTTGCATATTCTTCTGTGGCTTTTTTACAACCCTTTCCACATGTAAAAGCCGTTGAGCTGGCAGGCATCAACAGGCAGCGGCATATGGCAGGGAGCGCCGCTGCAGGGAGCAGCCATGGGGAGATTCTTCTCAAATTCACTGTCTGGATGGTGCTGGCCACCGCACCCTCATCTGGGAGCCTGGAGTAGCTGGTCTCTGGTGCTTGGGTTTAATGTGGCTGAGGCTCGGGTGGGCCCCTCAAGGAGGGAGGTATAGACAGGGCATGCTGCGTGCTGGACCTGACCGACCCCGTCAGCCAGCTGTGGCCAGGTGGGAGCAGGGGCTGCGGCTGGGACTGTGGAGGCCGGGTGCACTCATGGCCCTGTCCCCCAGACGCCCCGTGGTGTGTGCACTGCAAGGCGCTGGCCCCAGAATACATCAAGGCAGCTGCCCTGCTGGCAGCAGAGTCAGCCAAAACCAGGCTGGCCAAGGTGGACGGGCCTTCAGAGCCAGAGTTGACTGAGGAGTTTGCTGTGACAGAGTACCCCACGCTCAAGTTCTTCCGTGACGGGAACCGCACAAACCCTGAGGAGTACACTGGTATGGGGGGGTGGGCGTGTGGGGGTGGGGGTGGGGCAGGGGCTGGGCCCAGGCTGATGGGTCTCTCCACAGGCCCCCGGGAGGCCAAGGGCATTGCTGAGTGGCTGAGGCGGCGGGTGGGTTCCAGCACTACACGCCTGGAGGATGAGGAGGGCGCCCAAGCATTGATAGAGGCCCAGGACGTAGTGGTCATTGGCTTCTTCCAGGTGAGCTAGAGGCACCGGGGGTCCAGGCCTTGGGAGCAGGGCCTGTGTCCCCAGCTGGCCTCACAGACATGGGCCCCTTAGGACCTGCAGGATGAGAACGTGGCTACCTTCCTGGCTCTGGCCCAGGATGCTCTGGACATAACCTTTGGCCTCACCGACCGGCCGCAGCTCTTTCAGAAGTTTGGCCTCACCAAGGACACCGTGGTTCTTTTTAAGAAGGTTGGTCAGAACCAAGGCAGTGGTTAGGGTCGGGGCTATGGCTCCCACTGACCCATCTGCTGTTGTCCAGTTTGACGAGGGACGGGCAGACTTCCCAGTGGACAAGGAGCTGGGCCTGGACCAGGATGACCTTTCCCGCTTCCTCCTCACGCACAGCATGCACCTGGTCACTGAGTTCAACAGCGAGGTGAGGGGGGTGCCTGTGCAGGAACAGGAGCAGGCATTGCGGGGAGTGGGAGGGTGACCACGGAGCCAGCCTCCATGAGTCTGGCTTGCCTCTGCAGACATCCCCCAAGATCTTTGCGGCCAAGATCCTCAACCACTTGCTGCTGTTCATCAACCAGACATTGGTCCCTCATCAGGAGCTGCTGGCGGGCTTCAGGGAAGCAGCTCCTCCGTTCCGGGGGCAGGTACTGGCTGCGTAGGGGGCGGGCGGTGGGAAGGCCAGTGCCTAGTGCTTACTCCCTGCTGGCAGGTGCTGTTCGTGGTGGTGGACGTGGGTGCCGACAACAGCCACGTGCTACAGTACTTTGGGCTCAGAGCAGAGGAGGCCCCCACCCTGCGCTTTATCAACATGGAGACCACTAAGAAGTACATGCCTGCGGAGAGGGGGCTGGTCACTGCAGACTCGGTCTCTGCCTTCTGCCACTCAGTCCTCGGCGGCAAGATCAAGGTCTGTGCTGGGTGGCCCACCCAGGGGGTGGGGGTGGGAGCTACTGCTCCCACCTGGCCGACAAAACACCTGGCCTGGTTCCCCCCAGCCCTATCTTCTGAGCCAGGAGGTCCCCCCTGACTGGGACCAGCGTCCAGTCAAGACCCTCGTGGGCAAGAATTTTGAGCAGGTGGCTTTTGATGAAACCAAGAATGTGTTTATCAAGTTCTGTGAGTATGGAGGGCAGTGGACAGTGGGTGGTGGGCAGTACGGGGTCCTGCTGGCTGTGCCAACATCCCCCTGTCCTAGATGCCCCATGGTGTACCCACTGCAAGGAGATGGCACCAGCCTGGGAGGCACTGGCCGAGAAGTACAGGGACCACGAGGACATCATCATTGCCGAGCTAGATGCCACGGCCAATGAGCTGGAAGCCTTCCCTGTGCATGGCTTTCCCACTCTCAAGTATTTCCCAGCAGGGCGGGGTCGGAAGGTGAAGCAGGACCCCATTTTCCTTGGTCTGAGTCCCAAGATGGAGAAGGGGCACAACCTTAGAGAGTGTGGTCTTAGCAGGTGGGCTCTGGGATGGAGTGTCTCTCAAGAGTACAAGGCTTAGCCACATAGGGTGTGGCCTGGGGTGGGTGGGGCAGGGTCTTGGCTAGGGTGGGGCCTTAGATGGTGGAGTCTGAGGTGGGTGTGGCCTGGCCAGGGCATGGTCTGGGAAGACATGGTAAAGCCTCTAGACCCTCCTGTGAACTCCTCAGGTGATTGACTACATGGGCGCCAGGGACCTGGAGACCCTCTCCAAGTTCCTGGATAATGGGGGCAAGCTACCTGAAGAGGAGCCCACCGAGGAGCCCGTGGCCCCCTTCCCGGTGAGTGCCGCTATCCCAAAGTTCCAGGTCTCTGGACAAGTCTTTGGATGGGTGGTTATAGGACTGACCAGACAGACTTGGGCTGAAAGCTGCACCTCTGTGACCCTTTCCAGGAGAAAGCAGCCAATTTCACTGTGGAGCCCAAGGAGGAGCTGTAGACACACCATCAGTGCTAGGGAGCCATCTCCTTGGGAGCCTGGGAAGTTGTGGGGACTGAATAAAGAGTTTTAGTCCTGGACTGTGTCTGGTTCCTGAGTATGGCTGGCCCCCAGCCCTCGGCTTTGGCCAAATCTCAGCCTCCTGGGGTCCCATGTTGCATGGGGCCTAGGCCTTACTCCCAGCCCTCCTCAGTGGATCCCTGGCTCAGGTATGAGTCTGGGTCCTCACCTGGGCAGGAATGGGGGACATGATGGTGCTGCCAGCTTTGGCCCCTGCCTCTCCAGCATTCTGCCATCTTGGCTCCACAAGACACCCCACTCCCGACACCTTTGGATGCCAGTGTGAGGTCTGACATGCACCGTACATAATGGGTCAGGATAGAGGAGACAGGCCACACGTGCCGTAAGCTGGCCGAGGATGGTACACACACCCACCAGGCCCCACTGACAGAAGATCTGTGTACTCCGCAGCCAGGGAAGGTTCTAAACTGATTTTATTTCATTATTATCCAAGTACCTTTGAAAAGATAATTGTACAAGTCAGCGCATGAAAAACGGGCTCAGGGCAGCCCCCTGCTGGCCCTAGCCTGAGAAATGTACATATTTACATGGGCCCTTAGAAAGGAGGGGCCCGGGACCCACTGAGCCAGCGCTGTGGAAACTGAGGGTGGAGAGGGAGCAGTGAAGTGCCCCATCGCCGGATCCACACAGTGGCAGCAAGAGACAAGCTGTGTTGAAGGCACTCTGTGACATGTACAATTTAGAGACCCCAAGGGCCCCCTGAATCCCGGGCCTGTGCTGGGCCCAGCAAGGGCAGGGCATGGAGGGTGAGTCCTGAAGGGAGAAGCAGAGCCTGTGGTGTGCACGCCCTGCGGGGAGGCACCGGGGGTTGGCCTGTGGTTAGCAGCAGGGGCCCGCCGGGGAAGGTCATCAAGGCAGTCCCACGGTGGGCTCCCTGCTCGCTCGGGCGGACTCTCAGAGTAGTGCTGTGGAGCAGCAGGACAGACGCCCGCGGGGCCACTCAGCAGGACCCCCGCCCACCTGGACACGGAGGGACCGAAGTGGTGGGCGGCTCTGGGGCAGGCAGTCCCTGGCCTTACACAAGGAGCTATGCGTCTGCACACACGTGAGAACACCTGACGTGGCACAGCCTTTCCTGGCTCTGTGTGGCCTTCCCTGTCCCCACCTGATGAGAGCACAGCCTGGTGCAGAGGCCTGGCCTGCCAGTCAGTCCACCTTCTCAACCTTTCCGATGATCTTCTCCTCAAAGACAGGCAGAACAGCCTCGTCTTCCCGAACCTCCTCAAACACCACTCCACAGTCAAACTCGTCACTCACTTTCTTGAAGTAGTATCTAGGGCATGGGGGTGAGAAGAGATGAGGGCCTGTCCACTCCTCTCCTGCCCATGCCCCCACACCGTTCGGGCCTCCCAACCACCTAGCCGGGTGACCCCATGGTCCCACACATGAAGGGCACTTGGCGGCCACACTTCAGACACATCATGCAGGGCATGTGAGCTGGTTGTGCCTGGTACCCATGTGCCAGGGGGCTGACAGTGAACAGTAATCACAAGTGGGGTCCTCTGCCCTGGTCTCTAGAGGGCCGCGGGGAGAAGTGGGCAGGTTTGGGGTTTCTGTCTCCTAAGTGCTGAGCATGTTTTCTCCATCAAGGTGATCAGCCTCCACTAAGGCCCAAACAGAGGCCTGTGGAGCCCATGCCCTTCTTGAGTGGCCACAGCCTCGACCTCCAAAGGGTGCTTTCTCACCATTCAGTGGACAGAGGAAACCACTCACTGGAGGCCATCGTGGGCTGGCCCCAGCTAAGACCCCAGGTAACCCCTCCCCCTCCTCTAGTGCTTACCCAGGAGCCTTCAGGGGCTGGTCTCAGGCTGGCAAGGCCAAGTAGCCCATGGCAGACCCTAGGAAGGGGGCCCCTGGCTTCTGTGTCTAGTAAAAATGGGTTGAAGCAGAAGGCTGGGGACAAGGCCGAAGCAGGTCAGACCGGCATGGGGACAGAGAGACCACAGTGTTTGGCTCTATTTCCCCACCTTTAAGGTGAGGGCTGTCCAGACCCCTCAGTTGGCCTGGGGGCCTCGGGGCCGCCCATGCCTCACACAATGAGGTGCTTCTGCCAACAGGGTTGCTCAGGGTTGGGTGTAAGCAGGTAAGGCAGGGGTGGGGGACACAAGGACTAGATGGGATAAGAACAGGGCAGGAAAGGGGCACCCAGCACTCAGAACTGTCCCCTGGGTAGGGTCCCTGCTTACCACAGACCCCAGCCCTTCACTCTTACCTATAGTTGCCTTTCTTGGTCAGCAGCTCCTTGAACTGGCCCAGGGTAACCGCACGGCCTCTCACCAGGGTCCGGTAGGGGATAGGTTCCCCGCAGAAGTAATAGGCCACAACAATGCTGTCGCACAACTGGGAGTTCCCACCACCCGCCTTCCTCTGTGATTTCGTCCTGGAGGCAGAGACACAGTGGTTAATGTTGGGCTCAACAATATAGCAGGGCACCTTCCAACAGACCTCAGGCCTAGGGCTCCCCCGTAAACAATGGAACGAGGCCTGCAGGGTTGAGCTGCAACACACTCCAAAATGCTATGCATCCACAGGCCATCTACAGCTGCATCCAGCCCCCAGGGGCACTTGCCCCACATGGTATCTCAACCCAGGTCTCCAACCCTGTGCCAAACCAAATCACAATGACATATAGCATGGATGCCAGCTCATCTCCCACCCCCATTTGCCCCACATCTTCACAGTGCCTCAGTTCACCTGCCACCCTCCTCCACCCATTGGAAAGCCCCAGCTCTCACTGTGGCCTTAAGTGGCTGATGGGCAGCACCCCCAACCCAGGCCACATGAATGTAGGCCAGCAGGTCTCTCAGGCCTTGAACCCACAACAGATTCTTCCACCTCCTTAAGGCGGTCAGGCCACTAGAACCAGTGCAACCCCTGCCTTAGGCTGGACTACACTGCCTGTACCCTAGTAAAGCCTAACGCCCCCCCAAAACTTCAAAAACACCTGAAGGCCAGGTATTGGACAAACAGAATTATGATGATTTAAACGGACCTGCTCCCCAGCAGAGAGCTTGTCCAAAGACCAGAAGCAGCATCCAGCCAGATTTCCAGAGTAGGGTGTGAGGCCAGCACCATGGGTTGGCCTCACCCTGATGGTTGCTGAGCAGCCATTCTGTGTCTAGGACAGGGACCACTCCCTGTCCCCAAAGCATCTCTGGTCCTTGTGACTGCTCTGGAACTGTCCGGGTACATATGGGCACAGCCTTTGGCGCCCACCAGCTGGGCGTGGTAGGAAGTTTCCTGCACCAGCATCATGTCAGGAAGGCCACCTGAGCTCATAGGGGGCTCTTCTCTCCCCGAAGACCCTCCTCTCCTTGGTGCTCCTGGGCACACACTGTAGTCACTTCATCTGTGTGGCTGTTCACCACTTCAACCATCCTCCACGGTACCTGCTTTCCTTCCCTTAGTCCTAAAACCTCAAACCTGGCCTGTCCTGAGAGCGCCTGGATGGTCCTATGTGGACCTGTTCTCTACAGAAGGGAAGCAGGGTTCCTCTCCTCCAGGTCCCAGCCGGCGGGGAGGCTCTCAGCCGGCTGGCACTGTCCGGGGTAAACCTGGTGGGGGTTGAGGCGGAAGACCCCCTTCTGCCCTGTCTTGAACAGAAGTACAGGGATGGGGCGACCAGGCACTATTTGCATGTGGCCCGCAGCTCCCTAATGCCCACCCTACTCCACACGTATCTGGGAAGAGGGTGCATCCCAAGTGAAAACAAAGCCAGGCCCACTGTGCACAAAGCGTCTGGACAAATGCGCACCAAAGGTGCTGATGCTTTCAGTCAGCAGAGTGTCAGGGGAAGAATCACGGCTCTCAAATACCATGGCCTGGCTGGGAATCTCAGGAGAATAAAGGCAGGCGGGGTGGATATATGGCCAGAGTGCAGAAGACAGAGTGGAATTGGCCTTCTCTCTAACAAGTCGGTCATTTGTCACTACATGGACAGTCAGTGTGTCCCCTTTGACAGAGACAGGAAGGAAAGGCCTGGGAACAGCTTGCAGCCCCGCTCTTCCAGTGCGGCGCCCGGGTTCCCGCCCTGGGAACAGATGCTGCTGCTCCACAGCCCCGGCCCACAGTGCAGGCTTGGCGAGCAGTACGAGAGAACCCATGGGGACACACGTACTCTGTCTCGGAGAGCTCCGTGTCGGACACTGCTGGCACCACGCTCAGCACGGGCGTGCACACCGGCCTGATGCAAGAGCGCCCCCGCTGGATGACTTCCTGCACATACCTAGGGAACAACCGCGTCAGTGAGCCACACAGGCCTGGGGCAGGGCTGTGACACTCCGCGGTGACAACAGGGTGAGCAGGCGGAGCAGGTGCTCCCCAAAAAGGTCCAACACCACTACGCAAGGTTCCCACTGTGAGATGGGCAAACCCTTTCTTGGGTGGTGAAGCTGTCAGATCAGTCAAGAAACAGATGCTGCCTTCATCATTCAGGTTTCCCAGGTTCTTCATTTGTGGTCAGAGCCCTCAGGCTCCCTGGAACACACTTTGGGGAACCCCTCCTTTGAGGTCATTTTCATTCACACCAAGAGGACCTGCCTCTGGTCTCTTCCCTGTGGGTGCAGTTCTTCCCACTTGGCGTTCTGACGTGGACGGGGGTCCTGGAGCACGGTCACTGCTTGGTCCGAAGCAGCCAGAGTCCTGTTCCTGGGCTCAGTGCCCAGCAGCTCCTCTCCAAGCGGTCATCCACCCTGGGCATGTGCTGTGCGGCCCTAACAGTAATTTTTGCTCTGGCTGACTTAAGTGGGGGTCACCCCACGAGGAGCGTGGGGAGGCCCAGAACTTCCACAGCCACCTCCAGACCTCTGCTCTGTAGCCATTTACTAAAAGGCCCACATGCCCTGGACCGACGATACGTAGAGATGCCAGAGCCACTGGCTGAAACCCTGCAGGTGGTTACATGTCACAGAATGACTCCACTGGCCACGGACAGACCACGCTGTTGTGAGGGACCAGCTGGGTGCTGGTAGGAAGAGGGGACGCGAGCCCTACTCCCCATAGCAAAAATGACATCCCAAGAAACTCCTGGCAGAGGGAGGAGTTCTAGCCCTTGCACCCTGGCCTCTCCCTAAGCTGCCCTCTGCTGCCCTGTCTGCCTCCAGATCACAGGCATCCTGCACAGAAAAGGTGAGACAGTTGGCTGTAAAAAACATGGTCACCTTCAGTGACCAAGGGACACCCTCAGGCTTCTGCCTGTGCCCAGTGAGATGGATGATGGGGAGAGTTCGCACCTGACACTAGCTTCCACAGAGCAGCGTCACCCCACACAGTGAGGCCCATGGGAAATGGAGTTGGGACGAGGACGAGGGTTGGGATGACTGAAGCCTGGGCAAGGGGAACTAGTAATGCCTGAGGAAACAGTGGCTGTGATGCCAGGCCCTGGTGCAAACTACAGATTCCAGGCCCCTCAGAAACTCTCATTGCCTAGGGGTTCCAATGAACCAGCACATCTGGGAAAAGTGCCCTCAAAGCCCAGTGAAAAGGGTCAGGGAAGCCCCTCTGGACTGGAGGGACCATCTGCCAGCCACAAGGGGGTGGTCCCCCTGCTTCCCCAGAAGAGAACAGGGCCTGGCCTAAGGCCATGGAGGCAGCAGGCTGAGCTGCTCTGCCGCTGAAGGCCAACGAGGGCACAGTGAGCTGTTGCGGCCTGGGGTCTCTCCAGAAGAATTTTACACCCACACATATTTCAGCACTGTTTGCTGTCCTACCTGCAAACAGCACTGGTTAGGGCTCCTGAATGGAGGCAGTTAGGACCCCTGGGACCAATACGTCTGAACTCAGCCTGCACAACAACCAGTGATGACCTGACTGTGCAACCCCCAACAGTTCCATGACACTAAGGGGACTCACGGCCTCCCACAAAGATGTGGGGTGAGTGTACGCTCAGAAAGCAGAGCAGGCGTGATCAGAGGAAAGACACCCTCTTCTCCCCAGGACAGCGTGATGACCACCAGCCCTCCTAGCCCGGAGTCACTCAGCAGGGCCATGTGGAAGAAACTGGAAAGAAAAACCCGCTACTGCTGTTGGGCACCGAGCATGGCTCTACATATGGGCCACAGGCCTCAGGGAGTTCCACCCCAGAGTGTAGCCATGGTACCTGGAGGGGCCCTGAAAGGTGCCAGCCCTGCTCTCCCCGATGGCCCTGTACCTCTGCTTCGAGGGCAGTTTGCTGGCTCTCTTCTCTTCCTCCTCCAGACGCCTGCGGGCCTCCTCCAGCTGGGTAAGAGGGTTGGGGGCCGGGTTGGGTGGCATTGTGGGGTCTTGAATAAAGAGATGAGAGGGCTGGACAGAGTTCCGGAGCTGAGCGCTGACCCAAGGGTGCACGGCCCCAGGACGCTCGATGGACAAGGGCCTGGAGCTCTCATGAACCTGCTGCTTCTTCGCCCCGGAAGACCTTTGGGAGCAAGAAAACAGAAGTGGTAGAACCTGAAAAACCTGGGCCATGGGCAGGCATCTGGAGCGAGGTAGGAGCCAGCAGCAGAGGCCAAGCTCAGCACCAACCCCTGGAGCAGGAGTGCCCTTGTGTCCCTGGCCAGAGAAAGCTATGTGACCTTCAGCAATTTCCTCCTATACTACATGACACAAACATTCTTTTCTTTTTTTTTGAAATGTTTAAAATACATTTTATTGATTATGCTATTACAGTTGTCCCAATTTTTTCCCCTTTGCCCCTCTCCTCCCAGTACCTCCATTCCCTCTAGCAATTCCCCCCTTACTTCATGTCTATGGGTCATATATATGTTCTTTGGTTTCTCCATTTCCTTTACTATTCCTATTTTGTACCTACCATTTATGTTTCTTAATCCCTGTACCTTTTCCCCCATTCTTCCCCTTCCCCCTCCCAGCTGATAACCCTCCCAATGATCTCCATATCTGTGATTCTGTTCCTGTTCTGGTTGTTTGCTTAGTTTGTTTTTTTTAGATTCGGTTGTTGATAGTTGTGAATTTGTTGCCATTTGAATGTTCGTAGTTTTGATCTTCTTTTTCTTAAATAAGTCCCTTTAACATTTCGTGTAATAATGGCTTGCATACTTCTTTAAAAATAAATTTATTTTTAATTTATTGATTTTAGAGAGGGAGAGAAGAGAGAGGGAGGGAGGGAGGGAAACATCAATTTGTTATTCCACCCACTTATGCATTCACTGATTGATTCTTATGTGTCCTGACTAGGGATCGAACCCACAATCTTGGCATTACCAGGCTGACACTCTAACCAACTGAGCTACCTGGCCAGGGCCACATTTCTTTTCTTATAACTTATTCTTAAGACATTTATTGAAGTACAAATCATATCCTATACAAAAACTTTAAAAAAGTTTTGATACTTAATGTTCTTTGTAAAAAAACCTGAATTATGTAAGAAATTCAAAGAAAAAATATAAATATTTTCATAATAAATAATGAAATAGCCATTCTCAGAATGTTGATCTACTTCCTTCCCCATGAAAAATACTTAACATATTTGGCATAATTCTAAACATAATTTTTCCTGATTGCTCCCACAGTCTGCTATCATCCCTTTTACTGTTCAACAGTGAGCGTGTGCTTTACGCCCGTGCGGCGCACTGTCACTCAGCCGCTAGACGAAATTCAAGTGAAAATATCAGTCTCTCTCAGCCAAAGCTGGGAAGGGGGTCTCAGTACCAGGGGCAAAGGTAAGGGAACCCAAGAGGATTCCCTGGAAAGTGGGTTGGCCCCGTGTTCTGGAGACACCAGAACTGCTCAAGGAAAAGTACCCCAGGAGAGGTGAGTCTCTCCTCCTAAAAAGCCCCACAAGGACAGCCCCAGGGAGACCTCTGCCCCATCACCCCACTACTATTCCCCTGCTCTCCTACACCTCCACCTTCCCAACCCCCTTATCTCCCTACCCCTTCATCTCCCTGCCCACCCATGACCCCCAATCCACCTGTCTTATGCAAGAACAACAAAGGCAGAGGCCCCATGGTCGCTGAAGGCCATCATTTAAACAGCCCATCTGACGGGAACCAGGGAGGCTACCTCTGTATATGTTTCTTACTCTTCAGCCACACAAATCCGCCGTTTGGGGTGGGGGGACCAACCGAGACAGGCCAATTCCTTGTGAAAATCCGCAAGAAAGAGATCCAGAGAAGCTGAGAATCGACCCCACCCCAACCACAGTAGGAAAGGGGCTCCTCAAGAGGCCCCCTCACAAGGACAGGTTTTGTGGGTGCAAAGGGGTCTGGACATTGGTGATGGACTCTTTCCCAAAGTCAGGTTCACCTGCCTTACGCACACATTTGGTCCTCAACCTTGGCCAAAGAAGACCAAGGGTCAGGGAAATCAGAGACTGAGGAAGGAGGGATGGCCCACCCACCGATGCACGGATGTCATTGGCTCCAGGCCCATGGCCCCAGGGTGTCAGTCACCTCTGGTCCAGCCCCATCTAAGCCAGCCCTGTCTACCCTAGGATGGACAAACCCATGTAGGGCAGTGAGGGCATGTCTGGGGCTTGGCTCCACAACCCCAGAGAAGCCTCTGGCCCTGTGGGGCAATCCAGAGCCCAGAGGGATGAAGACTAAACAAGAATTTTCTCCCACCTGCCACTGAGGGGATGACCAGTTGCAAACACAGGCAGTTTCTCTGAAAGCCCCATCTGGAGTGATGGTCGGCACCTGACTCACTTCCCTGGTGCCTTAGGTCATTGTCACGTAGAAGTGTCACTGCCCCAGAAATAACCTCATGAGAGCAGCTGTGTGACCGGAGATGTCCTCCTCAGTGGTGGGGGACGCAGCAGTGAGCAGAGCTCACAGAAAGGCACGGTGACTTCAGACTGACCTCACCAGCAGGCACTTCTGTCCAGGACACTGAAGCTACATCAGGGTTGTAGGCCAGGTCCCCAGTTGGGGGCATGTGAGAGGCAATGAATTGATGTTTCTCCTAAACGTTGATGTGTCTCACCCTCTTTCTCCCTCCCTTCCACTCTCTCTAAAAATAAATAAAATCTTGAAAACAAAAACAAAACAAAACAAAAAACTAAGTTCACACTGTGGTGGGCTGAACCCAATCCCTTTGAATTCTTGCTCCCACTGTACATGATTTACAGTAAGATGGTGGGTGAGGCTGTGCCACGCAGAACATTACCAAGGCAGCTCTAGAAGTTCGCCAGCTGGTTCTGCACACCTGTGCCCACGCCCCCAGGACACCAGGTACTGCTTACCCATGGCCGGCCTTCCTGTGTCTGCTTATCTCCTTCTCCCCCTCAATGATCCACTGCATGATCTTCTGGTTCTTCTCTGCGTCCTCTGAAGGGCCTGACACCTCAGCACTGGCACTCTTCCCTGACTCAGCCTTCTTGGCATTTCTTTTGGAGGTTGTGCCGGCCTTCCCACTGCAAAAGCAAAACCTGGGAGTCACCCACTGACTTAACCTGGCCTGTCCCTGAATGGCTGGCCACCTGTGCTCCACACCCTGTATGGTTCCCTAAATGTGAAGGCCTTGGCAAAGTGGTGTATTCTAGCAGCTCTGTGGGGTTACAGGGATTTTTTCAGGTGACTCCATAGTAAGAAGTGAAGGAAGGAGTCCAAGATGCATTGGTTGGGACGGCTGGTGCCCCAGACGGACCAGCACCCCAGGCAGAAGCCTGGCGCCTACTCCTGGCACCTGAGCTCTTGGCCACAACATGTCTGCAATCTCTGCAGCTGACCTTGGTTTAATGACTTTTAAAGGGGAATTCTAGCCTAAAAAACCAGAACAGAATCCATAGGAGACACGACCCCCTCACTGAGACCCCTTCCTCCCTGGGAAGACAAGCATGCCCCTCATGGATACAAGCCCAGGGACAAAGGATAAACAGCCCCAACCTCAAATCGTGGCGCAGGTCACCACAGACACGTACCTGTAGGCCAGACTGTCGTTGGCATTGGGGGTGGTACCCATGTTCTCTAAGTGGCTTCGGGTCTTGGCTGCGTGGCTGTGCAGCTCTGGGCCCCACACGAAGCTGCTCTGGACCCGGCGGGTGGCCTCCACCTCAGCCTGCTCCTTGGGCCTGGCCACACCATGGTGGCTGTGGTGGTGGCTATGCCTGTGGAGGTGCATGCTAACTGCCTCCAGCTTTGCCCCCAACTTGGGCGCATGCTTACCATGCCCCAGGGGTGCACCTCCCAGCACCCCAGATATCTTGGGCATGTGTATGCTGTCAGGGGAGCGGTGGCCAGGCCCAGGCGACTGGCAGCCAGGAGTCCTCATGACCCGCTGCACATGCTCATCCAGGATGCTCTCGGGGTTCTCCTCGTGTGCATCCCGCAGCCCCACGCAGCCCACATCTGCATAGCGGGGTGGGAAGTTGTGCCAGGCTGGAGCCGAAGGCAGCTTGTGACTGGCCCCTGGGGGTGCAGAGGACACATCGCCGTCCTCCCCTTCTTCCTCCTGTAGGGACAAGGCCATATGTCACCTTTTGGTACCTGCCGGACCAAGGAAACCTCACACTTGGGGAAACAAACAAATAAGAAATAACAACCAAACACAAAGCCGGTCAGTGCCAAGTCCTGGGGGTCAGAAACTCTGAGCCCAGGGTGAGGCAAGGGCAAAGGGAGGTCCCAGAGGTGCTGCCCGACTCCCGAGAGCCTTTTCTGTCCCTGCTGATCCCTGAGCAAGCTCGGCTGGGCTCTCAGCAGGCTCTGCTGCAGGACGAGGTGCAGATGGGATTGAGGACAGTAAGCTGTGCTCACCCACAAGTGTGCAAGGGTATGCAACTGCTATACGCCAATGCTTCTGGGAACACAATGCCAGAGAAACCTCTACACTGGCTTAGTTTTCTTTTATGCTTCTTAATAAAGAATTCTGTTTTCTGCCCTGGCTGGTGTGGCTCAGTGGATTGAGTACCAGCCTGCAAACCAAAGGGTCACTGGTTGGATTCCCAGTCAGGTCACATGCCTGGGTTGAGGGCCAGGTCCCCAGTGGAGGGCACACAAGAGGTAACCCCACACATTGATGCTTCTTTCCCTCTCTTTCTCCCTCTCTGTCTAAAAATAAAATAAATAAAATCTTTTTTTAAAAAAAAGCTTACCACAAAATTTCTCACTCAAGTACCTAAATGTTATTAGTTCAGGCTCAGGGTAGAAGATAGCACCAAAGAGGACAGAGGATGACAGAAGGGGACCCACAGGTGGAGGGTGAATGCACCCACTCCTGGGTACAGCCTGCAGCCACCTTAGCAGAAACTTGGACTGCTGGGCTCTTACACCCCATTTCATGTCCCCATCCCAACACCCCTCTGCTTTGAAAGGCTGAGGGACCAGGAGACTTTTCACTGAGGTGTCTTCCCAGGGCACTGAAAGTATCGAAGCCATTTACTCCCTAAGGCAACAGTAAGCAAGACGAAACCTTGGAATCCCTGAGAGGTGGGGGTTGCCAACCTTGAGCTGAGATCCAGCTTTTCTTAATAGTTCTGCATATGTAAGAATTCAATTTTACAGTTTTGAAATGTTATATAGATTTACTTAACTATTCAGTTAATAGTTTTCATTTTCTTCTTTGCTTTTATTTTCAAAATTTCACAATAAAAATAAGTTATTTAAAAATTCTGTAGTTACTTCTTTTAAAAAAGGAGTATTATTTATTGCATGATTTATTTAGATTACAAAATCACACATGGGAACAGAGACTGCACTGCCAGCTGCTGGGCAGTGTGCCACCACACCTGAGGACTAAGGGACAACTGTGGGAGCAAACCCACTGGAGCAGCTTTGGGCCTGAGCACCTGACCTCGAGTCTAGAGCCCACCACAGGCTCCACCTGTAGCAATCCCACCTGAGCTAAAGGCCATGTGCCTGCCAATTAGTTCCTGCATTGATAATGGAGAAATACAAAGGGCTGTTCATTTGAACATTTTTATCAAAGAACACGGTACTGGGACCAGCCTCTCTCCTTAGAGCTGGGGGTGGTTCCAGGCACAGCCGCCTTGCACCTGCCAGCGATACCACAGAGAACAAAACATCTGAGTCAGACATCAGAAGAAAACACTGAATACCCATTGCCACAGCTACCTTACAATGTCTTGCCCAAAATGTTGACCTGCCAGGACAAGCATGCACAGCCACTGAGCCAAGGTTAAACACCTGACAGAACAAATACAACAGCTCAATACTATAGCAAAAAGGGGTTAATTCTCCCTTTCTTAGACTTCTTTTAAGAAGTGTCACACACATGTCCTGGGTGGGTGGCTCAGTTGGCTAGAGTATCGTCCCATACACCAAAAAGTTGCAGGTTAGATCCTGGTAGGGGCACATATCTAGGTTGCAGGTTTGATCCCCGATGGGGGTGTATATGGAAGGCAACTGATCGATATTTCTTACATTGATGTTCTCCCCGCCCCCACCAAGGTCAATGAGCATATATCCTTAGGCGATGATTAAAAAAGAAAAGAAAAGGGGAGGGGGAGGGGGAGGGGGAGGGGAAGAAAAGAAAAAAGAAAAGAAAAGATGTCCTGGCTAGTGTGGCTCAGTGGATTGAGTGCTGGCTAGCAAACAAAAGGGTCATTGGTTTTATTCCCAGTCAGGGCACATGCCTGGGCTGCAGGTCAGTCCCCAGTAGAGGCAGCAGGAGAGGAAACCACATATTGATGTTTCTCTCCCTCTCTTTCTCCCCCTCTACTCCTGTCTCAAAATAAATAAATAAATATTAAAAAAAAAAAGAAAAGACAGAAACATTACACACATTATTTCATGAGCACATTTGATTTAAGGGTTATTAACTCTGACATGCTCAGAGGAACCCTCACACACAGAGAGCTGATGCCCATGGAAATGCTGTGCTAAACAAAATTTGTCACCACATGCAAATCGGGATGTAGCTCCTGCTAAAATATTCCATATTTCATGGTGACTCTGTTCCCTATATGTTTGTTCAGAGAAGGCTATTAAAATGCTAACTATTCCTTCAATTACTCAATAAAAGCCTCTAATGGACCTGAGAAAGAGCTGCTGGCCTTGGTGAGTGCACATCCAGTCTCCTTGGCTCCTGCCAGATGGCCTGGCTCTGACCTGGTTCCCAAGAGCTACTCCCTCCAGGTCAAAGAAGTCTTGACCTAGCCCTCACTAGAACGCCACATGGTGGGTTCCCTGCTAAGTGACCTGGAACAGATCACTGAATTGTGGGAACTGTGTGGGGGACAGCTAGTCAGCACATGTGAAGCCATTAAACTGGCACCTGCTCTGCCAGAGTGAAGGTCACCCAATCACCATGAGGGTAAGGGTGGAAAAGATGCTGTTAAGAAAAATTTACTTATGCATATGTGCATGAGCGCTTAAAAATACTTTAATGCAAATTCATTCCTGGAGATCACCACCGTCTGGCTATTTATCTAACTCTCAGGTCTGTCTTCCAGGTACCCACCACGAATCTCAGGTTCTGACATGTTATTTGACTTCTGGTCAAGATGGCAGTGTAGGCAGACATGACTCAACTCTACACACAACCACATCAAAATTACAACTAAAACAGAGAACAACCATCACTCAGCAATGTCAGAAATTGAACTGAATAGAAGTCTGACAACTACAGAATTAAAGAAACCATATCCATCCAGACTGGTAGGAGGGGCACCGATGTGGAATGGGCTGGTCCCACACCTATGTGTGGTGGATAAAAATTCGGGAGGGAGATCTTGGGAGCGAGGAGTCCCAGACCCACACCAGATGCCCCCAGCCCAGGGTTCCAGTGCCAGGAAGGTAAGTCCCCACAACTACTGGCTGCAAAAAACCAGTGGGGATTGAGTCAGTGGAAGAAACTGCT